>VHZZ01000512.1:129021-155865 GCA_009801015.1 Silene noctiflora | reverse complement strand
AACACACAATGTCATACAGATAACCATCCAGGAAAAAAAAAAAGGAAGACCTACTTCAACTAAACAGAAAATCCAATTGAATCAAGAAAAAAAAAATCTCAAATAGACAATGATCTTCATACCTTTCGACTATAATGATCTGGATAATAGCGTTTTTTATAAACAACTATTTACCGCCGCATTATCTGCCCTCATCGCTGACGTTTCTGGTGTTTGTGAAAGAAGGAATTAATAGAGGTCAAGACTCTTGTTGATGATCGAGTAGGAAAATATCAAAACGCAAATTATTGGAGTAGTGAGATGTATAGATATACACTTTCTACTTATATTTCGTTTCATTATTTAGCGTTTCACACTTCTTTTCCACCAAAGAAAAGGTTGGACAAGTACTTGATTTTAGAATAACATCATTGAATACGTACCCATTAAACGTAAACTACTCGTAATTTTTTACGAGTAATAACTTGTCTTGCGTAAAAAACGCTCTATATCGTACAATAATGTTATTTGACCTTTGATATTTCATTTTATGTTTGCAATAAAGACTACATGTGTTACAAATCATTGTACACTTACGACATAATTATAAAATTCAGGCAGGAAAAAGCGCCAAAGAACATGGCATTACGAGTGAAGTTGATATCATGTATGGTAGTATGGTACGTTAGTCAACAAATGAGTGTAACTAAGCCAATCGAAACTCAAGCTCAAGTGAGCTTGAATCAACTCAAAAGTTTGTGTTCGAGCTCAAATTCAGCGGAGAGCTCATTAATCTTAATAAAATTGGAGGTGGAGTTCAACTCGAAGGAGTCGATTTTGGTTTGTCATTATATTCTTTTCATTTCACTTTTTCGGCTAAATCAAATTTAATAAAATATGCAAAATTATAAAATAATAAAACATAATATAATCATGGATAGAAAATAAAATTTTAAATAATATAATGAAAAGAAATTAAAATTATACTTAAAAATTCTAATACAAAGCTTAATTTTTTTTCAATCGAAAATGGAGAAAGAGTTATGACTCTCGCAGTCTCGCTTAAGCTAAGTTTTAAGCGAACCGATCCCGATTACTCCCCGAACCAGCAACCATTTATTTGAGTTTTGGAGTCGTAAAAACTAAAAACTAAAAACATTGTGTTCCAGCCACAAACCACCACACTCCACACCTCTTTCTTTCCCATTCTCTCACCTCAACAACAATGGCGACATTATCTCGTCTCACTCAAAAAACCCTCCGTCTCACACCCACCTCCTCCAAATCCATCCTCCGCCACCTCACCTCAACTGCCGCCGCCGCCGCCGTCGATCACCGCCCTTCCCCGCCGCTACCAAATCGAGAAATCGAAGAATCACCGGATCGATTGAAATGGGATTATCGCGGACAACGGAGGCTCATTCCATTAGGTCAATGGGACCCTAAGATCGCCGTCGATGCATATGTTGCGCCGAATGTTGTGCTCGCTGGTCAAGTTACTGTTTGGGATGGTGCTTCTGTATGGAACGGTGCCGTTTTGAGGGGTGATTTGAATAAGATTAGTGTTGGTTTTTGTTCCAATGTTCAGGAGAAGTGTGTTCTTCATGCCGCTTGGTCTTCTCCCACAGGTTCGGACTTCATTTGATTTATTTTGGTATCGTATGTTTAAGACGGTTTTAAGCGAGACTAGCTAGAGGTTTGATTGTGTTATTTGTTGATTTTATGTTGGGAATTGATTTTATAAAGGGATTTGGGGGAAATGTGGGAGGTTTATTAATAACATGAATCGTTAGTTGATAGACGATTGTAGTTGCTGATGAATCTCGTTTGAGACCGTCCTAAACTTAAAGGCGAGTACTTTCGATGTTATTGTAGGTTTAAGACGGTTTTAAGCGAGATACCTCAGGGTTTATTGTGTTTTTAGCTGTTTTTATGTGAGTTGGTTTGGCGAAGGATTTGTGGGGAATGTGGGAGCTTGATTAATACTTCGGATTTTGCAAATGAATTGTTTATTTGTTTCTACGCTGTTGAGATTTTTGGGTACATTTGAAATGCAGAGTTAATAATAGTTACTGATGATTTTACCGGCGTTTTAGGTGCTGTTTCCTAGGAATTAGGGTTGGGGGTGGTTTAAAACTGAGATTTGTTGAGGTGAAGGTGAGCAGATTGGTTTGTATGTTAGTGAGTTCTCGCATCACCGTATTCACTAAGTTGGTTTGTATGTAGAATTGTAGATTGATTTTGTTATTTTAGGATGTGATGTCACTTGGTTTGTATTTAGAGTAGGATGGAACTTTACCGAGATTGTAAGTGTATGAGTGGATTGACTTACTTCTAAGAGCTTGTTTGAGTTATCCAACAAGTTCTTTGTGGCTTTTGTTGGCGATGTTGTGTAGTTCATACAAAAATAGATCTTCATAGTTCATACAAAAATACGCTTTTGTTGGCGATGTTGTGTAGTTTCCTCTCTTTCTTGTAGCTAAGGATATTGTGATTGAAGGCAGTTCACGCGCGGAATGTGCTCTTAAGAGCCATAGATGTAAACTTGTAGAGCCATGCAGTATTTTATTTATAGTTAAGTTGCTTAGGAATATTTAACTTAGTGTAAGTTTAGCTAATATTGATGTTAATTGTATGCATCAGTTTAGCTAGGAGGATGTTGAGGGTAAGTAACAACCTAGTTAGTACTACTTACTAGACCGTCTCTTACACTTACCAATCTTCTAGGTAGACTTCTTAGCTCACTACCTAAAATATTCCTAGACATCTTATCGTATGAAAATACTTCATGTAAATAACATATGCTATTTTAATAATTCTCGCTTGTCCAAGTACCTTGTGGCATGACCAAATCAGCTTCAATTGATGCACGAGTAAACAAGAGTTAACACAACTCTGGTGAACCAGAATTGCCGGGAAGACATACTGTACGGAACTGCTATAAAATTCTCACTGCCCCTAATCTTTGGACGATACTTGTTCCACTAGAAAATTAACTTCTCGAACTTCAAACTTCAAATGCACACAAATGTCACCTAAACAGATCTCGGAACTAGGAGATATAGTCTCAGAAAGTTGAGGTTTCAGATTTGCGAACCTGATGAACTTCGGCTGGACAGTTTCACAAAAACTTCAACTGCGACTTTACCAAAAGTTTTTTCGGACTTTGGCACTCAAAGGTTCATTGGCATGTCTTATGCTACACTTGGCTCATTCATGCCACTTGAGGATTTGTGCGATCTGCTAAACATCATATTCAAGCGTAAAAAAGCTATCAATTTGAAATCGGATCATCTTCCATTCTTGTTCTACTCCGTTTAATACGCCCAGTTCACTCATTTGGCCTTCAGTTTCCGAGGTGGTACTGCGAAGTATGGTTCTTGTCTATTGTTGCAATTCCATGTTCATGAAAGGAGTAATCACATTCATGTGACAGTTCATATTCTAAGAAACCTCACCATGGATGGAATTGTGAGTATGGAGCATTGTGGTACAAGTGAGGCCCTATGTTACTCAGACTTGTCTACTCGTATCCGACAAAATACGTATCGGATTATCTGATACGGCTATTTTGTGCGAAATTTTCAATATTTTGGTCTAAAATGAAGTATCAAAGTGTCGTATTGTATCCGACAAAATACGTATTGGATACAGAATACGGCAACTAAGTGAAGTATCCGAGTAACATAAGTGTGGCCTAGGAAACTTTATGACTTAACCTTTGAAGTTGGGACACTAAAAAAAATCGAACATCTTTGTGAACTCACACACCTTAGGCGTGTTTGGATACAAAAAGAACAGGAAAGGGGTGAGGAGGAGGAATGTAACCATTTAAGTTATCCTTTTATATCTTCCGTATGATGCAGGAAATTTTGAAAGATTTATTTTCCCTCCCCTCCATATCCATTTTCCTAACCAAAATAAGGAAATTGTCCTCCGCCCTTCCCCTCCAAATCCCTCCATCATATAAAAAGTTAGAAGTTTAAACCAATTGTTGCATACAAGTTAATTAATTCGAGGAATTATTTAGTAACATAAGCTTAAAAAATATTGTTAAATTGTTAATGAGGCCTGTAGTTGTTGGAAACAACTATTTAGACTTTTCTATTACACATGATCGAGTAATAAGTAAGTTAGAACTAGTGTTAAAAGGTTATATGTCAAGCTATAAGATTTTAGTTTAGTGCACTGGTCATATTTTAGTAGAATTTGTCAGTTTGTAGCTTTGATCACGAGTATGGCTTTGATAACGAAGCCTACAAACTCGGGCCAAATAAACTCAAATCCTCTAATTTACTTATAACTTGGTAGATGAGACTAGTTCAAACTTATCATTCATCTTATAAAACAAGAAAAGCCTAACAAGGTTGATAACAATGAGTAGTATCGATTGGTTTCAGGATGAAGTCTCGCTGGGCTTGTATCTGAATTCCATTACTTACTTTTATGAGTCTAATATGAGGATATCCCGAGCTTGGGCGGAATAATTGTGATGTGATGGGTGTCTTCTTACAAGTTTGGGCGGCAGAAGAGTGATGTGGTGATGTTATGGTTGAGCTGGGAAGTGTGTTGAGCATTTCCCACCTATGTGTACAATATTGTGTTCTGTTAGAGCAGTAGTAGCATAGATAGTGGTTTACTCCTTCAATCATTCACTGGGCTCTTTAGTTGTGTTCTGTTCCTTGCATCCACGAGATATTTGTCTTATTACTTTCTACTGCACTATAGGTGGACTTTTTGAGTTGAGAGTGTGGATTTATTATTAGTGTCTTTGGTCTTTGAAACTGAGATTGAAGTTTCTAAGAGTAGTTGTGGAGAGTTATGCCTGTGTTTGCTAAATATATTATGGAGTCACTGTTGGCATGAGGTTTTTTTTTTTGTTTCTTTTTTTTGGTTTCATTGATAAACTGGTTGTGATCTAAGCTTAAGACTAAACAGTTAAAGTTCCTGAATCTGAATTTCACTGTATTGAGACCTTGGTGTTTTGCCCTTCAATATGCATGAATCTGGGGTTGTTCTTGTATATGATTATGAAGATTCTCCGAAGACTTATGTTGCACTTATTCGAAGCTTATGACTGCTCCTTCAAAATGGTGTTAAAACAGTCACATACCTATTCTAGATTGGTCATTGGTGACATCCTTGATCTCCTTTTACCTCGGACGTCGGTCACTTTCAGATACATGGCAATGCGAGTTTATATTTCTGTAATACTTTGAAGTGATGACAATCACCAAGGTTGAGGTCACATCTTTTATTATCTGGGGAAGGTGGGGTTATTAAATATTTGAGTTTGGAGGAGTCTGCGCTCTGGTTCTGATGCTCAAACATTGATAATATTAGGGTTGTTTAAATTGAACTGTGCCCTGCAAACAACATATCTTGATAATTTTGGTGAGGAATCTTATTGTAATTTGTTTTTATAATGACAACATTGGCAAGTATACGGATAGGATTGCACTCACCAGTTGGTGTTGAATTTTTAGCTGCCAATTCGCCATATCTACGGTTGACATTCAACCAAACTAATCATGCAGCTGTAGTATCACATTGGCTGTCTATCATTGTATTGTGCGTCACTACTCCTAAGTCCTAACACCCAGAGTTGGAGCATACAACCCTGCAAACTCACTAACCAACAAGGCCATCCAGGGTAATAATTGTAGTGATGTATAATGTACATTAGATAGTGCCTTTGTTGTTGTCGTTCTTGCTACCATTTTTGAGTTTGCTTTCTTTTCAAGACGTGTAGATATTCTCAATCACAAAGTAAGTTAACTGTCCTCAGAAATCAATGTAAATGTTAGCATCTCATATAATTTTGTCTACCTGTATGCTTTCCAGGCCTACCAGCTGAGACAACCGTGGATAGGTTTGTCACAGTCGGGGCTTATTCTCTCTTAAGGTCGTGCACAATAGAACCGGAATGCATAGTAGGCCAACACTCGATTCTAATGGAAGGTTCTTTGATGGAGACTCATTCTATCCTTGAATCTGGTTCAGTGGTTCCTCCAGGACGAAGAATCCCTACTGGCGAGCTTTGGGCTGGTAATCCCGCTAGATTTGTGAGAACCTTGACTCATGAAGAGACTCTAGAGATCCCAAAGCTTGCTACCGCTATCAATGACCTGAGCAAAGCTCACTTCTTTGAGTTCTTACCATACTCCACTGTATATCTGGAAGTCGAGAAGCTGAAGAAGAAGCTGGGAATTAATATTTAATTGTTTTTGGTTCCGGAATTTCCATGGTTTTTAATGTTATTTCTGAAATAAGCAGCAGTTTGAGTTTGACTCAGATCGATGTTTTCGAAGTTCCTTTGCTTCTGTATGTACCGTTTATATACATGTAGTGTCTGTTCAAGTTCAGACTAAACAGATGAATCATGGACTATCCCATGTAGTTTGTAACGTATTTTTTGCATCGGGATCTTTCTGTAACCTTTGCCTGGGAATGCAAATCAGCATGTCCGGCATTTGCTATTCCAAGTTTTTGAACCTCAGTGCATTCCCTGGAGCCGGTTTTGTAGTCCGTTTGATGAGCAGTTGATTTTCTATTTGGTTACAATTCATTTAAATGCCAATGCGTTCCTCCATGCATATTTCATATTAGTCCATTTTCATACATTTATTCGTTTTCCATAAATAGTTTGAACAAACGTATCTTTATGAAGTGAATGAAGAGAGTTGCTTGTTTCTCAAAAAGAGCAGGGGCTCAGACCCAAAACTGTCCCATGAAACTAGCAAGGAATTCTAAAACACACCAACTCCTAGCACTTCCTCTTGCACTTGCACTTTCAGCTGAATACGACCCACATAACCGTTACCACAACTCCACGAGTCTCTAAATTGTACCAGTTTTCTAGGCACATCACTCCTGTTGCCTTTTTTTTGTTTTTAAAATTAGGGTTTCTACTTGCTACTCACTAGGTGACATTCAAAAGAAATGTGAAAATAAATAAATAAATAAATAAAATACAGTAAAGGATTTAACCATAGCCAGACAACTGTCTAAAGTCGAACATTATTGCCACATCTGACCATACTGTAAAAATAACAATCAGTCGAGCCCATAACAAAAGCCGTAAAACACCACTGTCACTTCCTCTCCCCCTTTATTCAGAGTAAAACAGTAATTCTATCGCCTACAAGAAGGCTGACTGCAAGACATGAGAACATAGACAGAGCTATAGACATGCAGGCAAGTGCGGGCCAAATCTTTATCTTGTTCCGGACCTGAATGAGCTGCGATAGGGGGCCCACGCCCAATTTCTGCGCCACAAAACATTCCGGCTAGTGGAATGGAGGGAAAATTATTCAAGATAGGCAAGCTATCCACATTGGGTCGGGCAAAGAAAGTCGAACCACGGCCACAACAAGAGAAGAGAAAACCCCCTATCATTTCCTTGTGCCTTATCCTCCTTATGTTTTCAGAAACAGTGTCACATTGGCGAAGTGCGAATCCTGGATTCGACAGATAAAACCGAAAAGAATCTCCAGTCTTGATGTCTAAACCACGGACATACAGGTACTGCTCATCTCCTCTGTAATACCCAAATATTCGTAAAATATGTAAGGACTCAATCAGCTATGAAATCAAATGAATTTAGTTAGACATTACGGCAACTGGCTAATTTAGTTATGAAATCCTCCGTCTATGGCAGGTTTCTGTAAAATATATGAAGGGGCGGCTTTTGCAAAGGCCCTCGGCCTTAACATTCGAAGAGAAATTTAATACGAGTACTATTCATTTGGATTCAGCAAATTTTCCTTTGAACATTCAAATGAATTTCCTACATCTCCATTTTCGGTTAAAAATAACTCACAAAACATGGGAGTGGGTGTGATCCCCAATCTTCTTTAAAATTTTAGATTCCCAAAACTTTGGTCCAAAAGCAATGTAATACTCCCAAGTGAATGGAGTATTAGATATATTGTAAGCATATCGACCATTGTAATTATTGTTTGTTCGTAGAGTATTGCTCTAAACTCGAGGTCCCATGCTCAAAACCAGCCGCCCCTACATTTCATAAAAGTTCCCGCTAATTTAATATATGTGCTGGTAAAATTAAGAAACAACACATTATGAACGATGACCAGAAGGAAACTGCCAAACATTATTAACACCTTTTGTCATTATTTTTAAACTCATTGCTTTTGAAGAGGCTCGCACTCAAAGCAGGGTAAGAGAAGCACTGTATGTAAACTTTCTCCTACAATAGTATTTCTAAGTTTACCAAAAACAGCACGGTCATTGACAACTTCAGGAAAATAAGATGTGCAGGATGAGCCCTTTTGATTCAGTCTATTGCATGACTGTATTCTCGACCAAAAAGTGGACAGCCAGCCTCAATTTTTAGCCGGGTCAAAAGCACCGAGTGCAGATTTTTAAAACAGAACATATTCAAATTGAAGCAGGGAAAAGGTTAAACAATGGTAAAGAGTGTTAAAATAGTAGAAAACCTTGTTTATTAGATAATGCTCTATTTTAAGCAATGCATCTTAGCAGCAATTGTACTCAGATAGTTGTTTGATATATCGATAATACGAAACACGAGACAAAATAATAGGTATTCAAAGAAAAATATAGAACTACATGACTTACTGTTGGACCGGATGATATGACAGAAATGTCAAAGCTTTAACCTTCTCCCCACCAAACGAATATTTTCTTCTCTTTGTTACACCAATGTAAAGATCATAATTGAAGATAGGGTCTACTGCCTGCCAAATTATAGAGAAAGTTCTATCAAAATTAAAATTGAGACGAAAATTGATGAACATAACCTGCAAACCAGGGAAAAAGTTTGGTAGAAACAGCAATCTGTGAATGAAGTTAGCAAGTTTTTTCCTCTTCGCAAAAGAAAAAAAAAAAAGCGCCATGTAACAATTGACAAAAGCAATTCCAATGCACTCAACATTACAAGCATGAATTGGGAGGCACAAAATTTTCCTTTCCAAAAGCGAGATGAAAGGCAGATAAACTTATCACTAAACCAAATTACAGTGAGAAGCTACCTTCACAATTCCTTATGACGGTTCACATAGTTGCAAATCATTTTGGGAATAGTTGGAGTGAAAAAGTACCTCCAGGTTAACATTCAGTAAATCATCTAATATCTGTTCACCATCGAGAGGCTCATTTTCTCCTTCCCGTTTAGCAGTCAGCCAGGTAGTATACTCACGGTTCCTTGATTTTGCAGAAACAACCCTATAATTTGGACCAACAGCAGCAACACCAGCTCCTACTGCAAAGTGGAAATCAATTTTCCAGGCACCTGCTTGTCATGATTGATACAGTCAGTACAATGTGACTTACTAGGTCTAAATGATGAACTTAATACTCAGGACAGAAATGTCGCAAAAGAATCTACATTACTACGTATAAAACTCCAAATACAAGGTCATCCAATTATCCTTCAAAAGTTCAGATATAAACCAAAGTTAAATGTGCTTGTTCGACAATGGTCCTGACAGTGGTAAATATTCACGAATTTTCAAGGGGTGCACAAATGATACCAAATTATGCTTTGACATGTGTTTGGTCGCCTGGGGCTGTATACTAACTGGCAATCAACCATGGAAAGCTAATTTGAATCCCTGAGAGATCTGGTGCTACTTTTCCTAAGGAGAAAATAAAACACAAATTTGGTGGAATAATGGAATGTGATCCAGGACTGCCCAATGGTTTTTAGCAAGGATATTTCTCCAACCATGAGGTTTGTTTTTCCTAAGAACCCTTGCTGTACGGGAGTTAGCGGAAGCCCGTGAAGTTGGCAGAAAACCGAATAGACAGTTGACATCGTTACTTGAATTGATTGATAAGTCAAAGCCTAAATTCCACCTTGCCATATGAGAGTTACTGTTGAAGCTCATGAAACTGAAAGCTGACATTGCTACTTGAATTAATTGATAAGTCAAAGCATAAATTTCAACTTGGTTTGATTGATGGATACCATTGAATTGGAATCAGGTCTGAATGTACGAATTTTGGTGGAAGGTAGATGATGAGGGGAGGTCAAGCAGAGGACTCTATCGCAGAAGGTAGGGTCAATGTTTATTATGACACAGTTGGGGCTGCGGTCCAAAAATTATGAAAAATGAGAACTGGAGGGTATAAGTGAATAATGGATCTGGGTTACCGGATTCACTCGGCCCCAGCAAACTGCAAATCAGATTAAAAATCTTCTATCATGGTGCTTGCTCAAAATATTCGTAAGAATCACTCTATACGAGCATATTGCATATCGGACGCAGCATACTCGTAACGATTCAGGCAACCTTGTAATGAATAGCTCCGAAACACTGGATAATGTAGGAAAAAGCCCAAATACTTGGTAAATTAAAAAATATCCATCAGACTTGATTTGGATTATCTTTGTAAATTTGAAGTGTTCTTAGTCAAAAATTTTTGAAGGTGCAAGGACATCTGCACTGAGTGGGGAGATGGCGTGACAGAGTCAAGTAAGATCCTCATTTTGGATTCAGCCTCACTTAGCGAGTATGCAGAAGGTAAAGGCAAAGTACAGAGCTCAATAGAACCTTGCTGCTGACGGCCGAATATCAACAACTTTGTCTGACTGTGCAATCAGCGAAGCAGAATAATGCACAGCCAAACATAAATGCGCAGAAGCTTATAATAAAGCATACGAAATTTCAAGTGCCAACTAACTGACAACGGACAGCCCTCTGGAAATGAAGAAAAATTTCCTCTCTTAAATCTAACTAGAAGGCAGAGCAAAGATTCCAATCCCAGACAAATGAGGAAGCAATAGAATGGGTGACTAGGCAAGCACTCAGAAGAGTCAGAAAGCAATATAGAATTGCTTCAAGATTGATAAGCAATTTATTGAAATCAATAAGTGTTGTATCATTGAAAAATTTATGCAGCTTGCAAAGTCTCCAAATACTCTCCCCACATGTCTGTTTTTGCACTACTTTGACACAAGTCACCTAGCACAATATTTATATTAAAGGAATACTAGGATGCCTCCAAGTTATTTCAAGAAGGAAAATTGGGCAAAGTACAAAAAAAAAAAGGAGCAGAAACAAACCATACCATTTGGTGCATTTTTGTTACTGGCAAATACAAGACCAACAGCACCATAAGTCTGCGCCTGATCACTTTGAGGTACAGAATTGGAAGACGAATTATCTATGCTTGAATACCTGAAACGGCAGCTTTCATTCCCAGCAATGATCGTCTGCTCAGGAAAAGCATAATCTGTACAATCAAGAGTTAGCAACTAAAAACATTTACCCAAGTGCCTTGAAAGCTTGAGTCTGTGACAATATAAGACGGTCAAAAGCATAATCTCCAAACCTATCTCTCTTTTTTAAACCACAAAGAGGTTGTTCCCATATGACTGATGACCGTTCTGAAAAATGTGTCGAGAGTTACTTCAATAGACTCATAGTTCAAAGTAAGAAGCATAGAAGATTCAGTAAGCCTTTTTTTTTCCGATTATGTTGACTCTATTGCTTTGGAGGCAAGTTAGGAACCAAAAACTACTGAGGAAAGAAAACAATTAATGCATATGATGAAGCAAAGTTAACACAACCGTATTGTATCTTCCAGTCAGACGGCCACTTAACTGTTGGTTCAAAACTGAAGGGGTGCTTCAGACACAAGAACCGGGCTCAACATCAGGGTCACGAAAATCAGAGAGGAAGAACAGCCCAAAAGGAAATACAGTTAGCACGTGGAACAACTAAGTCGGCTAATTCTAATACTTGGAAAGAGCATTAGGAAATTACAGCCCAAGTTCTTCCAGCCTATAAAGGGGCATAGCCCAGAGAGATACCGGATGATTTACACAGACCATTTAATGTCCATGAGAATTGGTGTCAAAACTCAGGACCTAACTGGTGTTGGACACTAGAGAATCATATTTACATATATCTAATAAACTTGAATAGCACTCATGCAGATGTTTTGTGCGTCTGTGTGGTATCATTAAGCTTGTATATGTAGTAACACATGGACTTCAAAAAGGAATGATAATATTACTGCACAATAACAATACAGTAATCAATCATTATGCCAATTTTGACTTGCTGTATAAATGAATCAATTGGCAACTCCATGTAGTCAGTTTTTAAGTTTAACAAACACTGAACGGTACGCATGAGGAAGACCAGCTACTCGTCATTATCTATTTAAAGAAAAATATTGCCTCCTTCATGGGCCTCCAACTTACTTCAACGATCCCGAATACCCTTACCTCTCTTTCATGCCTCTTACCTAACTCATTAATTTATGATAAACTTAAGAAGACGTATGACAGTTACTATGGGAATAGGCCAGCTATTCTCCTAGAAGACGCAATCTCATCAACAGATGAAAAAACAGTGAATCTAAACATTTGTTCTTTAACATAATATGTGGAAAAAAAGATTGCCAAGATAGAGATAGGGGGAAGGAGGGGAAAGATGGTCAAACACTGACTGTACTAAGCAACATAAACTACATATATGACTTAAACGCATACAAAGCAGTGATTCCAAAGCTCTTTCATAGAAATAGATTGGCCAACAACAAACCATGTCATCATGCACAGTTAAGAACGAGCAACTGAGAAAGAAACTCACCCAACTTTTCAATGACAGGTTTCATATCAGCTTCTGAATCCTGCAACATTGTACCTGGCTTGTTAAAATTAAGGACAAAAGATTTACATTGACAAAACATCTACAATAACAAAGCAAACAGACCATGGCAGCACTCACCCCAAACATAAAAATTGCTTCAGGGGATGTGTAACCAGATACTGAAGCAGAGTAATCCCTGATATCCATAACAAACTTGTCGCTGCTATGACCCTGCTATTGTCAACCTTTTTAATCACGGCCCTTACATGGAAGGCTAAACAGCATTATATGGCACAACATGTACCTCTTCTGCGTACATTAGTGGGATGACTTCGACTTTTAGTCCAGGAACATATCCAACTGTCAATGAAATGCCTTTATAATCAGCAGGATCAACTACTTCATCATCGTCATAATATGGGAACATTACCTGAGCAATGAATGCTATAATAATTAGTACCACCCCAAATAATAGGCTAACATTAAAGCTAGAATAAAGACATTTTCCTTTGAGATTTTTTAACATGAAGTTGACCAATCTTGAAGTCTACGGGGACGGCAGAGTTGCAGATCAGATTAGAACAAGTTTAGCCGAGACCAAGAGCGTAAAAAAATTCTTGAAAAAATCAAATAAAAGATTTGGCAAATCAAGTTACTTTTCTATGACATGAGGTTTGATATCTTCCTCCACAAATAGCCATTACTTTTCTAGGACAAGGGGGCTGGATACCTTCCTCAACAAATAAACACTGCTCTAAGGAAATTTAAAAGAGCAACCTTAAGAGTTTCAAATCTGCAGTCGATTCCCTGCCACTGAACCTGAAATTCACAGCAGACAAAGGCGACTCTCTTTCTAATCCAACAGTCTATAGAAGCCTAGTTGGCAAACTTATCTCCTCACCAGTGCCAAGCCAGATTCTAGCTAACCAGTTCATACCAATATACCACACCACAACCTCCATTATATCCTTTAAATACTTGTGGCCGAGGCATTCTTCTCAAGGCTACAAATCAGCTTAACCTACAAGCTTACCTGGACTCAAACTGGGCATCTTGTCCCTGATAGAAGATCCATTCTAGGTTTCAACATTGAAACGGTAGACCCTACTTCATCTGGAAAGTTCAAAGAATTAACGCTATTTTAAGATGCTCCCCCAAACCAGAATACACGGGCAACACCGTAATGACGGAAAGGACTTCTGATGCCACTGTAACTAAATCATTAAAGCATGCCTAACCCCATGGTGACGGGAAATCAGCCCTTTGCCTTGCCAAGAACCCAATTGTTACAAGCGCACCAAACACATTGAGATTTACTGCTGTTTTGCTTGTAACAAAATCACGGAAGCCCCCGTCCAGCTTACTTGTCTACCAGGATCATCATAAGCAAGCTATGAATAAAGCTTGAGGGAGTGATGCAACTTGTAGCATGACATTAAGATACAACCTATGATAAAAGTCCAAATTTCATGCAACTATCTAGGCATTTTACCCATCTTTAGAACAGTTCTTATTCTACTGTTTTGGCTGACACTTGGAGGGTAACTTCTCTACACACGTGTTATATATAGCTCTAATAGTGTTTCTTTCCATTAATCATGTGCTTCAACTAACAACATTAACATCATTGCAAATGGCTTCTCAATATTTTTCAAATTCTGTATAAGACATCTTCAAGGTCATTTCCCATATATGTCCATACATTATAGAATCAATGATCTTATAGGCTACACTTCACCTTTTCAGCCACTTCCAGGTCAATAAAAAATTATGAAACAACATAGATACTTATGTATTTTTGTGTGTGTAAATTGTAATCAGTTCATATCTAGCTAAATTTATTAACTTCCCTACTTCCAGCAAATTCCAGCAAAATAAGCAATTGTAAACTAATAACATTGTGTTGAATAAGAATTTAACACTCTAAAAGTAAATTATACGACCTTACCTCGTTAAATTGATCAGACAGTGCGTCTCTTCCAACTATCCCTCCGGCATCACAAGTGATAAGTGGAGTCTTAGAACCCAACTTATGAGTAATCTGCATAAACACACACTTCACAACAATCCAAACTTCCTTCACCCTTCTAAAACCCCGTTGAACAAAAAAAACAAAGAAATGGAGAAATGTACATACAAGTCGATGAGCTTCATCCAAATCAAACGTGGGACAAATGCAGAGAATTGCAAAATGCGGTCGAATAGGTCCTGAGAGAACCTTCCCCACCACCTCCTTCACAGCTTCCTAAAATCATATCGATCAAAACAATCAACCCTCTAAATTCATTAGTAATACAACAACAATATTACCCCAGCACCTCAATGGCTCCCGTAAATATTGCGGGGTAAGGGGGGTTGGATGTACGTGGTCTTACGCTTATGTTAGCAACAAAATAAGGACGTATCCAAATGATGCTCTAAATTCAATTATAAAAATCATAAATTATTTACTACACACTCCTAGTAATCGTTGCTTCCTAAAATCAAATTGATCACAACCATCAACCCTCTAAAACAATTGCTAATTTTTTTTTTAAAAAAAAAAAAAAAAAAAAAAAAAACAGTAATCGACCCTCCAAACTTAATTACTAATCATCAAAATCAAATTTTCTTCGCTACAATTCCAGCATCGGTGGCGGAACTAAGGGGAGCCTAGCAGGGGTGATCGCTCCTAGCAATGAGCATTTTGAAGTAACACAAAAAAGTCAGAAATTTCTTCCAATTTACATAATTGCATTAATTAATCTCAAACAAATTCCGCCTCTAAAGTATAAATCTGGGTTCCGCCACTACCAGTATCCTAATAACCCAATACTAGTTATACTACCGCCATCATAGGCTCATAGCTCCCTAAATCACATTAATCACATTTCATCAACCCTAAAAACTCAATCACTAAACCTAAAAAAACAAAAATAATCAAAATCTCATTGCAACGCTATCAACATTTCGACTAATTATGTGAAAAAATAAAATAGAGAGGGAGGGAGAGTATACTGGTAGAGAAGAGTTGAGGGAGAGAGCGGAGGCGATGACGGGACGAGAAAGAACGCGAGCGCAAACGGCATTCCAAGAGCGATTAACGCAAGCAGCTGAAGCGAAGGATAGAGCTGGTAATTTGCCGATGATGTTCTGTAGAAGATCATCGCCGAGGTGAGATATTCCGCATACGGCGAATAGTGGATACGGCGGCGATGTTTCCATGGCGGCGGCGGCGGTGGTGGTGGTGGTGGTGGGAGGAATAGAGAAATGAGGTGAAAGTGGCGCGGGGGACGTTAGAATTTGGGTTGGAAGCTGGAACAAACCGAGGAGGTAATAAGGAATGATCAAATTTGGTTAAATAGTCTTATATCCACTTAATTTCACTTTAGTTCCATTATAACTATGACAAATTCTTGAAATCGGAATGGTTAAGGCTCGACTTACTCGGTTTACTCGAACTCAAGCTAAGTTAGTTTAAATATGAGCCGATCTCTAGCTCGGTATGACTTTGTTCGAAAACTCGTTTTTTAGTATAATTTTAATACTAAGTTGAATTATTAAAAAGTGAAAGCGTGTAAAGAATATGACGACAAGGTGAGAACGAACTGCATTTTTTAGACTCGATAAGCTAATAGCTACGAACGAACTCGAGCTCAAATGTTCATCAATCTCTAGTCTTCTTAGAGCTTAAGCTTAATTGTTTTAGTTAGGATGCCCCTAATCAAGTTTAAAAGAAAAAAAATGACTATGAAGAATTATACAAGTAGTTCATATTCAATTTTTAAAATACAAGCTGATATCAAGCTTAATCGAACTTGATATATTTTCAGCTTGGTTACACACCTACTATGTAAAACAACCTTACAATATATTTTTGGGCCTTTTGCTTTTACATCTCACTGAAGTGTTGTCAATAAATAAGCTGCACGGGGGTATGACGACCTTACGAAAAATTACAACTATGTGAATAACAATCGAGTATTGGCCACATATTTCGGTTTACTTTCATCCACAAATCAACAAAAGAAGGATGAAACGCAAAAATAAACAATAGGCATTTTTTTTTTCACAGCTTAACCATTTCCCTAACCAACACAAAAACAATTGAGTACATTTAGAATAAAATTGTCTTGTCGTATGAAACACATTTAACTCAACCATTCTTCTACGTCCCCAAAATGTCACCTACACGACTACACCTAATCCACATCACCCCTCCTACCACAAATCACCGGCCCACCCCTTAACCACCAACCACCCTATACCCTAATCATCAAAATTTAATCGACCATGATAAACCTTCTCACAGTACATTCCCACTACGGTCGGTGACCCAATGACAATATTTTTTCGGGACAAACTGATAAGTGACAACAATCTTAATACAATCGTGTGTAATATAATATTTTTCAGACGGGCCTACCCAACGTCTTAAAAGGTTAAAAAGTACGCCTAGTAAAAAAGACCAAATCGTGCACTTAACCAAATAGTCTTGAAACTAAACAAAACCTGACACTCTCATTCTCTCACAACACACACGAACACGGAACACACACCTCACTTGTCTCACAAATTGGTTTTTAGTTTTAATGGAGTCTCATCACTTCCCTCCTTCTTCCTCTTTCAAATCTTCTCCTTTTCCCGCCATTAATGTCCCCCCTTCTCCTCAACTAGAACTCTACACTATCCCCACTCAATCATGTAAAACCCTAACCCTAATTCTCCTTCTCCCCAAATTCCCAATTTCCCAAAACACTACAATCTATTATTACTAATCAATTTCCATGTTTTTTTTAATTGTTTCAGGTTGGTTTTCGTGGGATTCGATACACGAGACGGAGCGATCCGAATTACGGGAATTCTTCGACAACAGCTCATTCACGCGATCTGTCAAGATTTATAAGGAATACAGGGATTTTATGATTTCTAAGTATAGGGAAGATCCTTCTAGAAGGTTGACATTCACCGAGGTTAGGAAATCGCTTGTGGGTGATGTTTGTGTTTTGAGAAAGGTGTTTAATTTCTTGGATAAATGGGGTTTGATCAATTTTAGTGCTCCGCCACCGCCTCCGCCGCCAGAGGTGGTGGAGGATGATGGTGTGGTTAGGGTTAGGGTTGAAGAGGGTGCGCCATTTGGGGTTCGGGTTGTTGTTGCGCCTGGGTCACTTAAGCCTGTTGTGCCACCTGTGGTGTCTGTTCGTGGTGCTGCTGGTGGTGATGATGGTGGGTTTAAGGCGGTGTCTTCATTGCCGTTGGCGTCGTATAAGGACGTGTTTCGGGAGGTGGGTGTGGGAAAAGAGAAAGACAGGGTGGAGGAGGCGAAGTGTGGGAGTTGTAAGGAGAAGTGTGATTCCAAGTATTATGAATGTACTAAGGTAATGATTTTCTAGTGTTGTGTTTTTCTATGTTTGGGTTTGCTTTTCGTGTTTTTGGAACTGTTCGTTGCTTGGATCAAGCATGGCTTATTTGAATTGCATATGGACCTTTTGTTTTTGTTTGATTTATTATTGTTTGTGATAGATAGTAGAAGGTTGATTACTGGAGTTGACGTGGTAAATCTTGCTCCCTCCGTCCCAATCATTTGTGTACCTTTGATTAAAATACTCCTCACATGATTATAGAAGGTAAGCAAATGATTGAGACGGAGGGAGTTTTGTATTTTGCTATATTCAGCTAGAGGAATATGAATAATGGGCTGTGGATATTAGTTAAATTGATAGATATTCGGAAATAAAATTTGATATGTACTGCCGATCTTTAATCGTAAGCTAACGAGTTGTTCAGGGGTTTATGAACTTCATATATGGTAATCTTGGGTAAATCAATTATGTAGTGGAGATGCGGGGATTGTAGTATCTGGTTTTGAGCTTAATCTATTGTAGGAGCCATGAGTCCGTCACTATACAATAATTTCAAATTTGCCATCCTTAAGCTCTGCTGTTATGGTTTTTTACTGTCTCTTAGCACACTCTTCCTATACTTCCTGTTAGTGCAAAGATGTTGCGATAAAATCGTTGATCTATAATAGCATTATGTGCCTCTGTCAAAACATGTCTTTTTGAGGGATCAAATGCTTTGCCGCTGTTTTGTGGGAGGGAATTATTGGTTTTCATAATCAATTATCTAAAAAGATTTCCATTTGTCATTGTCCCATATTGATTCTCTTGATTTCAACAATCAATTATGATTCCTTTTCGCATGCCTAAATATGGTTTGATTTGCTGAGTAACCTTGTAGTACAAGTTCAATACCTTTTGTCGCTCGTTTTGAAGGAATTGTATCACTTTTTTGTCTGACAGGAAAAATATCTAATTTGCCTTAAATGCTTCGAGAAAGGTGAATTTGGGGAAAACAAGGTTAAGGAGGATTTCAAGATTAACGACAGTATTGAAAGCAGTCGTAATCAAGAACCTGTGTGGACTGAGGCAGAAACTCTTCTCCTTTTGGAGTCTGTTCTGAAGAATGGAGATGACTGGGAGGTTGTTGCACAAAATGTGCAAACCAAGACAAAACATGAATGCATATCACGGCTCATTGAGTTGCCGTTAGGGGAGCTAATCCTAGGTTCACGGGACAAGCTTGCATCTAGAGCTAGCATTGATGAAGGTGATGCAGGAAGAGATAAAAATGCTTCACATTCTGCTGGTCCAACTACTATTCCCGACCCAAACACTCCAAATGTTGGCAGTCAAATGCAGGAATCTTCTCTTGACATTCGACAGGAGCACAAGGCAACAGAAGAGCAAAACATTTTAAGCGATGCGGGACCAGAGCAGAAGACATCTATTGATGCTACACAAGATCAAAAAGCCCCAAGTGAATCCCGCGATAACATTTTGATGAAAGAAAATTCTCATCCGGAAATCATGGACAATCATCAAATGCAGAACGTTCATAGTCATCAGCAAGAGATCACTGAAATGCAAAATGGTGCAGTAAATGAACTGCAAAATGGTGATGATACTGAACATCTGGAACCACCTTTAAAGAAAAGTCGCATTGATAATTCAGACCCTAGCAGATCCTTGATGGAACAGGTTTTCCCCCAATTGAGCTGGCACCTATATTTTCATTCGTATACTCTTGTTTTTTTTTGTATGACTAATAGTGTTGCCTTGCTGCTGAATATTTTGGGGTGGAGGTGGGGGCTAAATCGCCTAGTTGTACAAAATACCTTTACTAGTAACTTGTGTTTATTGGTCATATCATCAGATAACAAAAAAAAAGGAATATACTGAAGCATTGCCTCTTTAATTTTCGTTATTTTGTGGTATGTCATGTATCCTTTCTTTCCTTTTTTATCCGTTCGACGGAAGGAAGGTTGTTTAAATTTGTATAACCGGATTCGGCTACTCGTCGGAGAATTGCGAACAGTTTTGTGTATTCATGTAACACGGTTTGCTTAAAATCTATGTATGACATACTCAATTAAGTGGGTATTAATGCACCTTATGATATCCAGGGTCTTAACCCCAGATTTTTTTTTGGTGCATTTGCCCAATTTTTGTTTTACAAAATTTAAAAGAGTATACTCATAGGGACACTAGAAACAAATTTTCCTGGGTCCGTCATTGGGTGGCGGTACTATGTTTGGAATTTGGAGGACAGAGGGTGCCTATGATGGGAAAGTGTGGATATTGTACGTTAGAAATTGTACACTGTAAACTTTGGAAGTTTTTCAAATTCGAATGTTCTAGTCTTGGATATAGCAATGGCAATGTGATAGAAATATGGTTGATGATGGGAAGAGTTGAATTTTAATGGGTGGTGCAATAAAATGCATATTGGCATATAATGAAAATTTGTAGGTTAACCTTGGACACTTAGATGATTATGAAATACTATTTCATCGATCAGTGACTACAAGGACACTATTTCCTACATGTTATTAGTCCTCTTGCTATTCTTATTTTCGATGTAAGTTTATTAGGTAGGATCTTGTACATTATAAATGTGATTACGTCCGTCAAACATAGTTTTTATTTATTGTTATCCAACTGTAGAACTTGCACAAACTCTCTGTTGTGTACTTTTTGGTAAACTCTTGATTTCAATGTTTGTTAGGTAGCTCTTCTTTCTACCATGGTTGGCCCACAAATAACAGCGGCTGCTGCAAATGCTGCCGTCACAGTTCTCTCTGACGGCAACCCTTTAGTGAGGGACATTTTCTATGTAGACAACCATGGTTCTGTCAATGGCGAAAAATCCGGCAATCTAAATTTGGAAATGGAGAGGTGAATTGTTTCTTTCCTTAGTCAGTTTTATTGTCATATACCAAAGGGACGCCGACGTATTAAGACTTTTGAAAGTTTTCAGGGCTTTCATTTCTGAAGATGCAGAAATGAAGGATGCATCGCACTCTTCAGGTATTTGTTTAGCCTGAGATTTTGCCCATGATATTGTTGCAGTAGTACCTCTTTTTGGTACTTTATAAATTCACAACCGTTTTCACTGACGTAGCTGTACACTACTTTTATGTAGAAGTTAATGAAATATTTTCAGTTAGAGAGTCCATTCCTCTAGCTCTACAAACAAGAGCTGCTGTTGGTACAGCGCTAGGAGCAGCTGCAGCTCATGCTAGGCTATTGGCCGATCACGAAGAAAAGAAAATTGAACATTTGGTTGCCTTCATAATTGAAACTCAGGTAAATATTCATCAATTACCATGTAAGCTACGGTATCATGAACCCGGATCAGTTATTTCCTACTTGCTATTATTTTATCCCAGGCTTAAGCTAGCTTCTGAGCATCAGCCTTTATTTTAACATATGCCACATATTCAGACATTAGACTACTGAATAGGGAATATGATGGGAAAAGGTGAATCCTACATAATGTCTTAAGAGTTCTGATGTGTGCGTCTTAAACTGAAATGTGGAGCCTCAAATATAGATAATATTCGGCAGTACTTTGTTGATTTTAAGTACTTGAGACTCGTGTTGAATTCGATGGATGAAGATTCTTGCGCTTTGTGTTTATGTGACCTAGCCGTCTGAATTTTTTTATTTGCAAATCACATTGTTTTTATGCCGACAGTTGAAGAAAGTGGAATGCAAACTAAAACTCTCCGAAGATCTAGAACAATTGATGCAAAAGCAACATACAGTATTAGAGGAATCAAAAGACTCGATACTTGCACAACGATTGGACATTTTGCAAAGAATTGTTGGTGAAGGAATATCCCGATTAAGGGATTCTAGTTCATTGAGACCGACGTCTCATGATATATAGGTCTTCCTTTGACATTGTTCACAGAGGAAGCCAGTACCTATGCCTAAAAGCTTCCCATGAGCCGACGAAGGGAAGAGTTTATCATCTCTGTAATATTATGAGGTATTAATTGAATGCCACCTGTGTTGTACCCATCTAGTTAACAGCAGATCATTTGATCTCCCTGAGAAATAAGACATCTTACATCTAATTTTGAGCCACAGATGTGCTTGTGATCTCTATAACAGTTACATTTACTTGATATATGAATCGCAATTGATTGTTTATTCTTCTTAGTTGGTTATATCAATTGTGATGTTCTTTGTAAGCTCCGAAAATAATACTGCAACCATATAATTTGGCTCAGGAGAAGATATTGCGGTTAGTCTCCCGTGAGACGGAGGTATCGGTCTTAACATTAAAACTAGTTATATATCATCTCACTTGAGCATTTTAGACAAATCTTTTGTTTTCCCTATACATTCTGGTTTTGTCTTATTCAGACTATTTGACCCGTTTTAAGCTTAAGACGAATGTACTTGTCATACAAGAATTTGTCAAGATGTTGCATCGTCAAAATCGAAGTAATGTGGTGCATCAAAAACTACGATTGGAGTAGTACTTTTGGCAAAATCAAAATTTATGGATTTGCAGTGTAGTACTATAAGCTAACACTTACAGGTACGTCATTTATTGTGATTAATTCAGATGCACCTGCTAATCTGCTATAACTAGGGTGATTAAACCAAGGCCAACTACTGCATGTCATTTCTGTGGTAGTTAACTTTCCCCTATAAATAGAAGCTACAAATTTAACATTTTATATTCAGAAACAATTCAAGCAACCTGAAGATCAAAAGTTGCTTGAGTTAGTATAAATTATGGGGAAATTTTTGGGAGTTTTCGGCGTGTTCTGTATTCTGGTGTCGATTGCGGTGATGTTTCTTGGATTAGCCGAGGGAAGACAAATTGCAGAGAAAGATAGCAGTGAGTTGAATAAGAAAGACACTGAGTTGAGTAAGGAAGGGTATTATGGCAGCGGTGGGGAAGGTGGTTATAGTGGGGGGAGTAGTTATGGAGGAAACTTCGGTGGAGGACATGGTAGCGGATATGGGGATGGTGGCTACGGAAATGGCGGTGGTTATAAAAGCGGTAATACTGGTGGCTACGGAGGGGGTTATGGAGGAAGTGATTCTGGTTATAAAAACGGTTATGGCTATGGTAATGGTTACGGAAATGGCGATGGAAATGGGTACAATGGTGGCTATGGAAGCGGTAATAAGGGAGGTGGTTACGGGAATGGCTATGGAAGCCATTATGGAGGAAATGGTAACTACGGGAGTGGTGATGGTGGTAACTACGGAAGTGATCATGGAGGCGATGGTGGTTACGGAAATGATGGAGGGCATAACTAAGAAGTTGCATGTTTTGTATTTGATACAATTCCAAGAGGTTGCATGTAAAGTATGCGAGAGGAAAAGTATTATCCTCCATACCTACCTGCTAATAATCTGCTATATGTACTGATTGATTATCTACGAGCATTATATAAATAAAACAAGTTATAAAAAATATATGCGACAAGATTTCTTCGCCTTTGACTCATTATAAATGTCGATAGTGTCGTAGTAAGAATTACGAAAAATTATGTATCATATAAATTGAGTCTTTGTAAAGGGATCGCCAAAAATCATTACCATGTTCCTATTAAACACGATGACATGAAAACATCTCATTGTGACGTAGTGATTCATCACGTGTAATATGAACACAATTGCATATGACCGGACACCAAAATTAGTTAGTAGTAATCCATGATATTAAATCTGGATCGTAACTCTGGTGATCGTGCATGAACTAACAGGCCAGCAACCACTTTGTAACACAACTGGATTTAAGACATGACAAACCAATTCCGCGAACATACATTTGGTAGCATATGGGCGATCGAGTACTAAGTTACCCAGCCCTGAACCCAAGCACAAATTCTTGTTTAAGACTATAATGTTTGTTTTAAGGGTAAAACGGATCCATATATGCATAACAAACAAAAATTGTGTTATTATTATTATTATTATTATTATTATTATTATTATTATTATTATTATTATTATTATCGGTAAGGGGTAGTACCATACTAGAATTAGCATGTTGTATGGTTTAATGGTTGTCATATAATCCGTAATTGGGAAGTATGACATAATTGTTGATGGGTTTGAAGCATCAGACTTAAAATGTTTTTAGACTTGTTAATTAGGGTTGATCAATTTAGGGGTTCTAGATTCAATTCAATTTACTTGGTACTAGTATTTACTCACTCTAATTATGCTTGTATGATTGTGAATACGAATTAGTGATCATATGATAACGTAATTTACATAGTTGTAACTAATTTAATATTTGCTCAATTATGCTCTATGCTACTTCGACCCTTTATACGAGCTCACATTGTCGTGTCCGACCACATTTGATACTGGACATTGGTATGACATTTTGACTCTTCATTTTAAACTAAAAACTTTGACAAATTTTCATAACATAGCCACGTCTGACACTTGGGTACGCACCCTTGTCCAATCTTCGAACCGAGTTGAGTAACATGGCATTCCTTGTGGTAATCTGCAATGGTTGATAGTATACTGGGAAACTTGCTTGGATATGCTCCATATATAAATACCATCTCCACATTGGTAATCTGCAATGGTTGATAGTATCCTGATGATCAAGTGTGAGTCTCAGCTGTTGTTTACTGGTGCATTCATTCTTGCAGCTGATCATTATTTGATCTCCCGGAGACATAAGACATAAGACATAAGGCATCTTACATCTAAGTTTAAGACACAGATGCGCCTGTAATCTCTATAACATTTACATTTACTTGATAAATGAATCGTAATCGATTTGTAATACTGATATCAATTGTGATGTTCTCTGTAAGTTGGAAAAATAACACTGTCAACATATAATTTGGCTCAGGAGAAGGTGTTGCATCATCAAAATCGAGCTAATGTGGTGCATTAAAACTACGATTTCATGCTTAATGAGACGTCGATGTGGCAACAGCAAAATTTATGGAATTGCAGTGTACTACTAGAAGACAACACTTACTGGTACTTGGTCATTCATTCTGATTAATTCAGATAGGTACCTGCTATAACTACAGTGATTAAACCAAGGCCAACTACTGTATCTCATTTTCTGTGGCAGCTAACTTTCTGATATAATTAGACGCTGCAATTTCAATAATTTACATTCAGAAACAATTCTGATTGTGGCTATTATAAAGGCGGTTATGAAGGAAGTGGTTTTGGTTATGGCTATGGGAATGGCTATGGAAATGATGGAGGTCATAACTAAGAAGTTGCATGTTTTTTTTTTGGGTACAATTTTAAGTTGTATGTAAAGTTGCCTAACATGACAAGGCAAATTATTATACTCCATAGTCTATACCACCCAGCTATATGTACTAATTGATTGATTATTTATGAGCACTATATATCCTTATATCCGAAAAATAGGATTGGGGGTTGGGTTAGTTTGAGACTGCTTCTACCCTTGCTCCTACTATGTATTTACGGTTGTGTCATCTCTAAATATCATTCCAATTTTGACACTGCTTTTACTCCTTCACTATGCCTGTTTTACTGTAAAGCCATTTTTTCTTCTTTGTTGGGTTTTCTCACATTGTTCTAGCAGTTTCCATGAAAATTATCTTCTTTCTACTATCTGCATTTTCCATTTTTCCGCCATTTTTTTTCCCCTTCCTTCTCCAAACCGATTTAGTTTCTTTTATCTCATTGTTGATTTACGGTAACACATCTTCTTTTCTTCTCTTTCACAAGTCCAATTTTTTGATTATTTCGTCATAAATTCATTTTTCCTTATTCACAACTCCGTCCTTACTTCTTCTCTTACTCTACTTCTGTATTTACAATTCATTTTCCCTATGTTAATTTATGGTGTACCTGTGTGCACCAGTCCGTCGCAGTAAGGACTGCATGTTTGTGTTCAGGTTGYGTTCATGAGTCGGCTACCACCTCTCGATGACCCATAAAATATTGTGCGATTGTTGGGTTCATTCTAGAATGGAGGTAATGAATTATGCTAATCTTCGTTTAACATAATCATCTTTGTATTGTGCTYCTTAATGTTWWTTTTTTTTTATAGTGCACATCAAATGTTTGATTAATTGTCAAAATGAAGTCACGGTGTTATCTCACTAACTATGTTGTGTCGAAGTTTTTCCATTGTGCAATAACTCCCTGTCATTCGGTTCTTTACATTTTAAGTCATTTGTGATGAATATTTTAATCTTATGTAAAGAATCGGGTGAAACGAGGTAGTATTACTTTATGCAGGTATTCAGCCTAATAACTTAATTTATTTGCGGAAAAACTTCTTTTGTAGTTCAAATAGAAATGATTTTGAGTAAGATTTCAATTAAATTAAGTTTGCAAACATAGAAATTCAGTAAGAGATTTGTTCMTAAGCTTTAGAAGAGGGATTAATAGTGAACAACAATGATATTCTTTTGATACGACGAAGTCGCGCTTAATCTTAGCTGCAATTATTTTCGGTTGAGTAGTTGTTTCTGCCGATACATATTTTCTAGATGATTCGATCTTGTGCATTGCGGCTTCAAGCCTATTTCTTTATTCTTTCAATTCAATTCATTTCAATCGCTACAACCATTTTGTAGTACAAAAATGGGGAGAACAGAAAACGATATCATCATAGTCTCTAATGCAATGACATTGCTGAATTTCATAGACGAAGTGACGAGCAAATGCGAGCAAGAGCAAGACAAGGATTTGGCGGAAATACTCAGCCAAAACGCAGAGGTAGAGTGCTTGAAACGACATGGGTGTCTTAAAGATAAGGACACTTTTAAATCAAAGGTACCTATTGTGTCCTATAAAGACTTGAAACTGGAAATCCTGCGTATCGATAATGGCAATACGTCCCCTATTCTTTGTGGTCATCGTATCACTGAATTTTTCCGTAATAATTTTTCCACGCTAAAAATTTATACTATAAATTAATTTGTCCTATGAGGCTTAACCAGTAGTTTACAAGTAGTTTACAA
>VHZZ01000512.1:47374-62427 GCA_009801015.1 Silene noctiflora | reverse complement strand
CACTTGCAGTTAATAATGTCGCTAATCATATTCCTGTCAAACTCGGCATGGATAACGATCAATACCCGCTTTGGGTCGCATTATTCACCAATCACGCCAAATCTAACCGTGTTCTCCATCACATCATTGCTCCGAAGGTCGCATCTCCGCCGCCCTCCACTGATGATGAAAAGGAAATGTGGGAAACGTTGGATGCAACGGTCTTACAGTGGATCTATTCCACCATCACCACCGAGTTGCTCGAAATAATTGTCGAGACAAATTCCACGGCAATGGAAGCGTGGACTCGTCTGGCTGATCTTTTTCAAGACAATCAGAACTCGCGTGCTGTGAYGTTGGAACAAGAATTCTCCCACATCGAGATGAATGATTTTTCATCCGTCTCCGCTTACTGCCAACGACTTAAGTCATTGGCAGATCAACTAAAGAATGTCGGCTCTCCTGTCTCTCAGAACCGACTAGTTCTTCAGTTGGTTTCAGGTTTGTCCCCGGCATACCACGGCGTCGGAACCATAATCCGACAAGCTAATCCTCTTCCAAATTTTTTCAGGGCACGATCCATGTTAGCCCTTGAAGAAGCCGGTTTGGCTAAGCAAGAAGCAACCGGATCTAATTCCTCGGCCGCTCTCTATTCCCGTAGCAACACCGACGTCGACAACGGCGGTAAAACTCAGGCGGGTGGTATGGGCAACCGTGGTAATAATGGTAAGAAGAAAGGTAAGGGCAAGGGACACTCTGGGAACAACAATGGAAAAGGACAGGGGACTTCGTCTTCTGCGATGGCCACTGTGCCATCCCCTCCTGCTGCTCCTACTCAATGGCCTGGTGGCTACGGGCCGTGGCAATGGCCTCYCTCTCCATGGGCCTATCCACCGTGCCCGTATCCATCTAGCCCCTGGATGATGCGACCCGGGTTTACTCCCAGACCGCAACARGGTATCTTAGGACCTCGACCTCAGCACAGCTACAATGCAGAGGCAGCGGCTCCGTCACAAACKGACATAGAGGCCGCAATGTACACGCTGGGACTGGCTCCAYCCGAGCCATGGGTCATGGATACCGGGGCTACATCTCATATGACGGCAAACCAAGGTACACTCTCGCCTTTTATTAATTCGAGCTTTCGTAATGGTATAAYTGTCGGAAATGGTCAGTCAATTCCAATTCATGGATACGGACATACTACCCTGCCACAACCACATCCACCTCTAGTTTTGAAAAATGTTTTATATGCTCCAAAACTAGTTAAAAATCTTATTTCCGTTCGCAAATTCACAACTGATAATAAWGTCACTGTCGAATTTGATCCTTTTGGTTTTTGTGTCAAGGATCTGCGGACGGGGACTCGAATTCTGAGATGTGACAGTCATGGTGACCTTTACCCGCTTTCCAAGCCATCCTCGTCAACCGCTCCGCCGTCTGTCTTTACAGCCTTAGCGTCCTCCACTTGGCATAATCGCCTGGGACATCCGGGTGACCCCATTTTTTCCATTATTAAGCATAATAAGGATATTAATTGTAATTCTAAACAATTATTTTGTCACTCTTGTCCGCTTGGGAAGCACGTTAGATTACCTTTTGCTAAGTCAATGTCGTACACTTATATGCCTTTTGATATTCTTCATTGTGATTTATGGACTTCACCCGTCTTATCTTCTTTAGGTCACAAATATTATCTGGTAATTTTGGATGATTACAGTAATTTTTTATGGACTTTTCCGATTGCTAGAAAAAGCCAAGTCAACTCCATATTAACTACTTTTCATGCTTTTGTTCAAACTCAATTTGAACGAAAAATAAAGTCGATTCAATGTAATAATGGAACGGAATTTGTCAATAGTCTTTTTCGTGAATTTTGTGCTAAGCAGGGATTAATTTTCCGCCTCTCATGTCCACACACATCCTCACAAAACGGAAAAGCCGAACGAAAAATACGGTCTATTAACAATATTATTCGTACTCTTCTCATCCATGCCTCGTTACCTCTTCATTTTTGGCATTATGCACTTGACACTGCAACTTATATATCCAACATCCTCCCTAGCAAGCCCATTGCTTATAATGTTCCCCTTACTGTGCTCTATAATCGATTCCCGATTTATAGTCACCTCCGTGTTTTTGGTTGTCTTTGTTTTCCCTTGGTTCCATCTGCAATTATAAACAAACTACAACCTAGGTCGTCTCCGTGTGTGTTTATTGGCTACCCAAAGGATCACCGTGGTTATAAGTGTCTCGATGTGTCCACTCGTAAGATTATCATATGTCGTCATGTCCTTTTTAATGAACAAATTTTTCCATTTAGTACATTAAATAAGCCGGACATTTCATCTTATAATTTTTTGGACAATAGCATATCTCCTTATGTGATTCAACATATGACCCAGCCAAATCCTTTGCCTGACCCATCACACCCGACTACCACTACCCACACAACTGACCCCGTCAGCCCACCTTCTCCTCGTATCCCCACAAAACAGCCCGTCCCCGCCTCAAAGCCCACTACTCGAGCCGATCATGGCATTTACAAGCCCAATCCAAAATACGTCAAACCGCCTACCCAGACTCACAATTTGTCACATACACTAGCCCCGTCACCGATTCCAAAAAATCCCGTGTCTGCTATTCGTGACCCAAATTGGAAACTGGCCATGGATGACGAGTATTCCGCTCTTATTAATAATAAGACGTGGGTCTTGGTTCCTCGCCCGATGAATGTCAATGTTATTCGCTCTATGTGGATTTTCCGTCATAAATTTAATTCTGATGGTTCCTTTGAAAGGTATAAGGCTCGTCTTGTAGGTGATGGCAAGACTCAACAAATTGGTGTCGATTGTGGCGAAACATTTAGCCCGGTTGTTAAACCCGCCACGATTCGAACTGTGCTAAGTCTTGCTTTGTCTAAGTCTTGGACTGTTAATCAACTCGACGTCAAAAATGCTTTCTTGCATGGCTCTCTTAATGAAACGGTTTATATGTATCAACCTCTTGGCTATCGTGATAAATCTCGACCTGATCATGTTTGTCTTCTCAAGAAGTCCCTTTACGGTCTCAAACAAGCTTCTCGGGCTTGGTATAAACGGTTTGCTGATTTCATTGCTCTAAATGGTTTCCGGCATAGCACAGTGGATCACTCATTGTTCATTTATCAACAAGGTACTAATATTGCATACTTATTACTTTACGTTGATGATATAATTTTGACATGCTCCTCGGATGCTCTTCGTACCACCATTATGAGTAGTCTCGGCAAGGAATTTGCAATGAAGGATCTCGGTCCTCTGAGTTATTTTCTGGGTATTTCTGTCAAGCAATGTTCCAAAGGAATGTTTTTGTCTCAAACCAAGTATGCTAATGAGATTGTTGAAAGAGCGGGTATGTCTACCTGCAAGTCCGCTGCCACACCTGTTGATACTAAACCCAAGTTAAGTGCCAATCAGTCCGTCCCTTATTCGGACCCCACTTTATATCGTAGTCTTGCCGCTGCTCTACAGTATCTCACATTTACTCGACCCGACATCTCCTACGTCGTTCAACAATGTTGTCTCTTTATGCACAACCCGATGACCGAGCACATGGCCGCTCTAAAACGGATTATCCGTTACATTCAGGGTACTGCTACCCGTGGACTATGGCTATACAAATCTGCCCCCACTCTTCTCCGAGCTTATACGGACGCCGATTGGGGCGGTTGTCCGGACACTCGTCGGTCCACCTCCGGCTATTGCGTGTTTTTAGGGGACAACTTAATCTCATGGGCATCTAAACGTCAACCCACGTTATCTCGCTCCAGTGCTGAATCGGAATACCGTGGGGTAGCTAATGTTGTTGCGGAGTCATGTTGGCTTCGAAATTTGCTCGTGGAACTTCACGTACCCATGCCCAAAGCTACACTCGTATACTGTGATAACGTCAGTGCTATTTATCTTTCGGAAAACCCGGTTCAACATCAACGTACTAAGCATATTGAAATGGACATTCATTTTGTCCGAGAAAAAGTTGAACGTGGTGAAGTTCGTGTTCGTCACATAGCTTCTCGTTATCAAATTGCGGATATCTTCACTAAGGGTCTTCCTCTAGTCCTTTTTGATGATTTTCGAGACAGTTTACACATTCGTCTTCCTCCCGTTTCAACTGCGGGGGTGTGATAGAATATGTAAAATATTCTTTGTATATTGTAATTATTAGATTACGATTTCGTTATTATTAGTTGCTAGTTTTATGTAATTAGTTTCCTAACTAATAGGATTCGGTTCCCACCGAATGCACTCTGTATTTATACTCTTACCCCATTGAATAACAATTCACCGATTAAATTCCTTTAAAAAACAACAAAGGCTCTAAATTACAAAGTGGAAGTTGGGGGGAGAATTTCCTAAGCAAAAGTATCAAACTTTTTAAAATATGAAATGGACATTTGTGTTCACATTAGAGAGACATACAAAAATGAGCATTATATGTTTACCTGTTTTCTGGTGGCATTCTCACTGCCATCATTATCATTTTTTAATACCAACTCTACACTAAAACCAAAAGCCAAACTTTGTTAAATTAAATTTTAATAGTAATAATTATTGCGTGCGACAGTTGTTCAGTACGACGGACAAAAAGTAATCACTTTATAATTATAGTAACCTTTTATAAAAAGCGGTCACTTTTCCGCCTAAAATGGTCATTTTTTTATACCGTAAAGTGGTCATTTTTCATCTGATTGTACCATACAACTGGCTTACATAGTTGCACTATAATTCGTGGGGTGAAATTTTAAACAATGGCAGGTTTACGAAGAAAACAAAATCCATTAAAATAACTTAATTTATGTAAAAGATTCTTAGCAAGACAGCATAAGGCCAACAATTCTACAGATATACGAGTATTATAAACAGAAAGATGGAATCAAAAGATCAAATTCCAACAACATATATATCTGACAGATTTCTGATAAAAAGTAGGGATTAGAATAATCCAAGAAACAAAAAAAAAAAAAAAACACTTATTATTATTACTTGAAATTGCAACCAACAACATTAGAACAAAAGTGTTGCAGATGGACTTCCATTGATATGAACATATGATCATATCAAAGTTATTATTTGAAGAATCTTAACATATCAACCGTCTTTCTAACATGTCCACCCGGCCTTCCCACTTTACATGAGACATTCTAGTTTCTACTACATTTTGCAATTTTTTTTCAAGGTAAATAGGAAAGGTAAATGGCTCACTACATTAAACACAGCATTTGCTCAAATATTCACAGCTTTACAAGATCAAAACTCAAACTTTGGTGTAAATAAAAGGCCACATTTTCTGGCAAAGTGGAAGATTAAGATCATAAGATGTCAACTAAGGTCAATAACTCCAGGCTTAAACTCATTAGCCCGTCTTGCTCCCACTTGCCCTTTTGTCTCACGTTACAAGCTTGTCACAAATGAGAATTCGACTAAACTCATAAACAAAACAGTAAATAATAATGTTAAAAGAATCAATAAAGCTTTAAATAAGAAGAAAATAAGAAAGAGTATTTAATGGAGTACCTTAGTATACATAAATTTAGGGCAAACTGATGATCCCCATGAAGCTGTAATAAAGGAGCGCGCACACACAACACAACACAGCATCCAAGAACAAACAAACACTGCACACCACTCAATACACAATTGACTAATAAATAAAAATAAATGCAACTTTAACTTTTTTTTTCAATGATTTCCGCAATTTGATTGTTAAACATAGCTTAAATTAGAAACATTATTCCCTTTTGAAATTTAAAAATCCCCCATATTTCCATAAATTCACATCCTTATATTTACATACAAATCGTCTTGGCTAACGCTATGGACAGTCTCTTTTAAATCTTCTCCGATCTTCTCCTCTTCCAAACCCATCCAATTGGTCTTACTTAAGATTTTCTCACTTAAAACCTTTATTTATCAGGTGTGAGTGTGTGACTGTGAGGGCCGTCTTTAAGTTAAGACGGTCTTAAACGAGAACGAGAGATGATGATACCCGAGAGAGAAGGTCCTCAGCATTGTTCTACAAACATCACAAACAAAAACAAAAATAATCCAAACAACTAGTACTACTAATCAAAAGACAATAAAAATCATGTTTATTTTATTTTATTGTTCTCTTGAATCATCATTTGAATGAGATTGTTGTAGATGTTGATGCAAATCATCATCACTATTTTGTTGATGATTTTGTTGTTGCTGCTGATGTTCATGCTGATGATGTTGTTGATAAACCTGCCCAATAACACCATGACCGTCTTGCGAAAGCCCGAGTTGTAACCCGGGAATTTGGGCTCCCCGGGTCAAAATCGGAGTAAAACTGAGTAAACCCATATTAGTATTCGGCAATCCCACTCCCTGCAACTGAAAATTAGTAACAAAACCCGGGTTCGTATTCATGTTCGTGTTAGGGTTACCAACAGTGTCAAACAACTGTGTATGTGTTCCTCCTGAATTACCAAACCCGGTCCCAATCCCGGGCCAAATTGAGCCGCCACTACCCAATTGAGCTCTCCCAATACTATCTCCAAACCCGGTCCAATTCGGTCTAGACTGCAACCCAATTGACACAGACCCGGACTGATTTGATACCGACCCGGACCCGGATAAAAACGAAGCAGGGATAGTTCCAGTCCCAGTGGTGGCCAAAATGGCCGGTTCAGCCTGTTGGAGGAGCCACTGGATGGTTTCTCCGTCGGTTTTATGACCCAATTCTCGGGTTAATTGAAAAACCCGGGCAGCGCACAAGGCAGGCATTCGGATCCTTCGACTGCGGCCGTCGACTTTGGTGTGACGGTCTTTGTTGGAAGTTCGTTTTGGTGCTAACTGATTTTGTTGTTGAAGTAACTTTTTGTTGTTGGTGGTGGTGTTGGGATTGGGGTTGTCGTCGTTGGATGACGGAGATGTGGTGGTTGTTGCGGTGGTTGTAGGGTGGTGTGGTGGTTGTTGGTGGTTGGGGTCATCCATGTGTGTGGGGGGTAGAAAGATGATTTTGAGGGAATTTTGGGAGTGAAGTTTGAGAGTTGTGTTGTGTGTTTGTGTTGAGTGGATATGTTGGAAAAGATTAGAATTGAGGGGACCTTGGTACTTGGTAGATGGGTAATCATCCAAAACTATGTTTGTTTTTTATTGATTTTTTCCAAAATAAATCAATAAATAAAAGGAATTTAACTTCCTGGAGGTTTGACGAGCAATAGGTCTTACTTGCAAACTTGTAACAGGTCAAATATCACTCACATGGGTAGATAAGACAAAAAGTAGCTAAAATGTTTAGCCAATCACAAATGACTTGTCTTTATCCTCCTACGTGGATTTTATTTGACTCGTCACTAGCTTGTGATCGATATCAACGTCACAAATGAGAATTTGTGTTTGAGGAGATGTTTTGTTTTTATTTGATTTAACTTTAGAAGCTATAAGCTAGGTTTATAGCCTATATAATCAGTTGTACTATAACTGATGGTGTATAATCTGAGTTGTGTATCAAAGTTTCCGAATTTTGTTTTAAAGAATTCAAACCATACCATAAACTTTCTAAACTCACCTACATAAGCATAAAAAAAAAAATTAAGAAAACTCAAAAAAATTACACATAAACTCAGTTAGATTTAGGTTGGTTGTACAGTATTATTATAACACTGGAGGTATAATGTTATTTGTCGGTTTATAGTCTTCATTGCAAACCTCTATCCCATTTTATGTCCTATTTTATGTTGTACGGTCTCTCCATTTGACACATAAGTACTACACATTAAAAATAAGTATTTGGAGATCATAAAATGATGAGGTGTTAGAATATTAAGGCAATAGAACACAAGATAAGACATGAAAGTAAGACAGAGGAGCTGGACTCCTAGACGACCATCCCCCGAAAGAGTCAAGTTAATTGGGTCACCATTTATTTTTACTCTTAGTCTTACCTTATTTACCTTGACTCCTTTGCACCCTCCTCTCCAGAAAGTCATCAACGCAAAATCAGTTTTTTTTACTTTCCAACCTTCCTAACAATCAAATGTGGATACCGAGTGGGTCACAAAGGAGGTCAATTTGAGGAAAAAAGGTCATCAATTGACCTCTTGTTACCTTGACTACTCCTTGAGTCATCTTAATTTCTTGCTTAATTATGAATTAAGATGACCCAACAAGGTCATGACCACTCAAATAACCTTTCTTGAGAGTGGTCTTATAGTCTTATGGTTTTTACAAGTTATTGAAATTTTCTCGGATACTATTTTATGATTGGAAAAAGAGATCAGATACTCCGTAAGAAATAGCCTTACTCGATGATATTAAGTTTTGTTTCCACTTACTAACCTCACATAGAGCTGGAAGTGGGCAAACGGGCCGTTGAGCTGACACGCCCTTGCATGGCCCACGACCCATTTTAGCATGACATGGAAATGGCACGACGCGGTACACCATGTGCTGTGGGCTGTGCTTGGGTCGAAGTTTGAGGGAAAAAAGACCGTGCTTGGGCACGGCCTGACACGCTCAAAATATAAGTAAATTGGTTTAAAGTGGATGAATTGTTGAGGCACACTCAAACACGACACAAAACGCATGTGTGGTCGTGCCTGGGCCACCATTTTCATTTCACCGGCACGATACGACACAAAACCCACCTGCATAGGCATGCGTCGTGCCATTTTCTTTTCTAGGTACGGTGGACCGGCACGAGGTACGACCCGATTCGGCCCACTTCCATCTCTATGCTCCCATATGTCAAATGTTATCGCCCTCTCGGCTCTCATATATATAAAATGCGAACTCTATACATTTTTCTTTTCTTAATGTGGGGTTCTCAATTTATACGTGAGAGGGTGGTACGTTTCATCATAAACCCCTATTATTGTCCATTATTATTTAATTTTCTTATTTCTAGGTTGGTTTCCTATCTAATCATCAACAATTCTAAAATGAGGCATAAAAAAGTGGCTGGGGATGAAGAGAGTGCATGCGAAAATGATTATCCTTTTTAGCGAAATCAAAATTTGAAATTAATACAACTACAATCAGAGTTTTAATCCCAAAATGATTTGGGGTCGGCTAATATGAATCATCCTTTAGAACCATCCATGGATGAACGAGCAACTCAAAACACGAAAATATAGAAAATGAAAAGTGAAAAATAAAAGGTGAGTAAAACATAATACAAAAGCCAATGTAGCCTTATAAGTTTTAAAATCTAAATCCGGATTTCTTTTATAAAACTTAGAATTTAAATCTAGAATAAAGATTAAAACGATTTTGAAAATCGAAATAAATTTAAGGGTCCGGAATACCTTAAAAGTGAAACAAGTATTAATATATAAAAAGTTGTTGGTAAAAACTTGTACTAGATCCGAAAAGAGTAAATAATTTTTTTAAAAAATAAATAAAAACATTAAATATTTCAAATAACATCAAAAACTAGAAATGCACATGTATCATTTCCCTCCATTGTGCCCTCTCCAACACCATCCCCTCGTCTCATGTCGTCTCTATAACTAAAAATCCAAATTTGAAATTAATGGGAGCAAAAAAATTCAAAAGGAGCAAAAACATAATGCAAATCCAAAATAGTTGAAAATTTTAACTGAAAATTTTAAAATTTCTATCTTCATCGACGACTAGCTTGATCTTCCCCAACTCTGTCAAGGTGACTTCTCTTTTTCGTCTCTTTACAGAGTACCTATCTCGTCTACTTCAATGTCAGTTAGAGAAATGATCGTTTATACTATATTTAATTATTAACAAAGTAGAATTAAAGTTTTTGCTAACATTACTCATGTAAATTTTGAGGAAAATACAAGGCATTTCGAGGTTAAGCATTTAACTCTTTGAATTGCATATGATTTACGCAGGATAATTATAGGATCATGTTTATACATATGAGGTTACGCATATAACTCTTTTTTTGGTACAAAATTAGATATGAGTTTATAACTATTAAGTAAAAAAAACACAATGAATGATAATTATAGGATCATGTTGGATTATAACGATGATAGATAGAAGCTCATTATGATACTATAGATAGTATTCGTTAAAATAGAGGTATTCGTACCAAAATATCATATTATATGGGTAATGGGTATATAAGATAAATATTTTGTTTTTTCTATGTAGTTTGCTTTTGTCCTACTCATCCAACATGACATGGGTATATTTAACCCGTTTTAGGTTTAAGAAGAATATGACGGCTTAAATAAAATTTGTCTTAATCACCGTTTTCAGAGTTTTTGTGGTAATACAGTAGTAGTTGGCATCTTCCAAGGATAAGAAGTAATTGTAGTACTGAAATGTAGAAAATGTGTGTTTAATTAGTACTCGTACACCTAGCTTCATAAAGCTTCAACTATAATTCAAAAATCAAATCGAAATGGAGTGTATGATGTTCTCATGTTCCCTTCATTTCCGTGAATTAACGTTGACTTTTTTTTCTATATATCAATTGCTTTTTATTCAGTTTTGTTGTTTAATTTTGATGATGTCACCAATTCACTCACCCAAAACATAATTTAACTTTGTATTATGCCATTTCCACCTTAAAAGAGGTAATAAGTGAAGCCTTGGAAATTACTTTTTGCAAATTTGCCCCATTTTATTACGAGCAAATTTGTATGGCCAGTTACCTTAGTTTGTAAAGTTATACATAAACATTTTTATCATTATTGTATGTTGTACAATAAACCAAGGGGATTATTGAATGAGTGAAGTTTAATAAAGAATAAAGATGTTTCCTTTGAAAATTCCATGATGATTATAGCAGCAATGATTGGGTTAAACAGTGAAGAAGAAACAATAACTTGGTGAGGCACGCTTCCTCATTTATTATTCCGTTTGGTGTTGTTCCACTTATTATGGCCCGTCCTTCACACTCGCATACCAAAGCCATTCGCCCTTTTCTTCTTCCTCTTCTTCTTCTTCTACTATTGCTATTTCAGGCCTCCAACATATCAAATCATATCATATTCTATGCCACTATAATTTAGGATCCAAGATATATACTCCCTCCTAAACCAGGTTAAACAGGTCATTCATTCGGGTCGAGTATGGGTCAGATACTCAGGTCACTTTGAGTCGCGTCATTCTGATCTGTCAGACATTTTGGGTCGGGTTAATTTCGTGTGACCTGTTGTCGGGTCATTTTCGGGTATCAGTCATTTTGGGTCGAGTTGCTTTCAAATTAATGGCTAAGCACTTTATTTACGATATTTTTTTTTTGCAAATTTAACTATTTATTAGGGACTATTGTAACCAATGGAACTTTACTTTGATATATATAATATTAATATTACTTACTACTTGTCATTTCGGGTCATTTTGGGTCACTTCAAGTCATTTGGGATCGGTTTAATTATGAGTCGGCTCTTTTTGGGTTGGGTCACCTCGAGCCGGGTCAACATTGCATCAGACAATGTTCCGGTCGGGTCTGGGCCAGCTCGGGTCAATTCGGGTTTCGGGTCGTATTCGGGTCAAATAAGCTTGGGTCATTTTTCGGGTCTCTGGTCAGCCTTTTCGGGTCGGGTCATTAGGGTCAGACCCGTCCCTCCGTCCCGGTCAATTGTTATCCTTTGATTTTGGCACAAAGACCAAGAAAAGAGGAATGAACCAATTATTAGATGACAAGTGAACCAAATTGAGTGTGAATGATCAAATTGCTCATCTAATGCATTTCTAAAATAAAAAGGACAACAATTGACTGATATATTCCAAAATAAAAAGGACAACAAATGATCGGGACGGAGGGAGGAATGCCTATTATAACTTTTTTTGTGTGGGAATAGAGGTACATTGGTAAATATGATCATATCTTATACTCCCTCCTATTCTATATATTCTTCCCTATTTCCTTATTCGGTTATTCGGGTTTTCTTCCCTATTTCCTTTTTTAGGTTGATTTGTGTGGTCCAAATTCAATGGTATGTGGGGTAGTGTGTTTTGTGTGGTCTAAATTCACTTTGTTATTTTTTGTGTAAAAAGGAAAGGGGAAGAATATATAGAATAGGATGGAGTAAGTACAAGTTAGAGTAATAAAATTGGCCAATATTAGTTCAATCTACTTTTTGCTGATAAGTTGACCTCTTAACTACAAACCCAACATCATTATGAGTGAACACTCCAATAGAGATGGAATTGGGCTCGTTGATCGTTGGGCGGACACATTCCAACACGGCCCACCACTCATTTTAACACAATATGGGATTGGTACGGCTTATCATGATCCACCATAGGTCGCAGTTTGAGAAAGAAGACCATACCTGACTCAGGTATGACACGACAGGCTTGGACACGCTCAAAATACCAAAAAAAAATAAGGCTTAAGTGGAGGATTTGCTTGAGCACGACACACCATGCCATTATCTCCCCCAAACATGGTGGGTCGGCATGAGACACGTCTCACTTTCATTTCTACTAGCCCTGGTAAAACATTAGAGCCAACCCGATTCGGCCTACATGCCCTCGTGAATAATCTGGCCTGAACCGTCAAAACTAGGGTCGGACCGGGGTCGAGCAAATCCAACCCGACCCCACCTTGACTCGCCCGTAATTTGATATTATTTCAAAATAGTGATGAGTTAGGTGACTCGGCCCGCCCTCGACTCAGAGCGAGCGTTTCCAGGTCCATCTTCATCAGAGTCAGTCCGACCCATGTTTACCTACTCCTGGCCCGTGTCTGCCTAACCAAGCCCGGCTTGGCTCTGGATATGCCTAGCCAATTCCAAAACCATCTCCTGGCCACCTTTAATCACTGCATTCCAATTCAATCAGACTTTGTTGTTTTAGGTTAATTATTATTTGAGCATTTCTTATTTCCTTTTAGAGTTCCGTTTATAATTTTATAATTTGATGACAAATTCACAATACCCAAATCAACCGAGATATCAAAGTGTAAAAGCACATGTAAAGTATTGGTGCCCGGTATAACACCCCTTTCTTACGTACCCGGCCAAGGTAATCGTGAGATGTTACCATCTCGGTTTCCCGAGGTGTTAAAATCGGAATTACGAATAAGAAACACTTTATATAAATGACAAACTTAATAACGAATAACAAAAGTAAACTATACATTATACAACTCATCTAACAACTATGTCATCTATGCGACTCGACTCCAAGTCCGAAAATCGTCTCGTCTCCTGCGTGATACCAAAACAAAACCTATAAACAAATTGCTCCTCATATGATCGGAAATATCATATGGATCAACACAGGCCAACCCGAAAATAGATGACAATTTACACATAGCCACACACGGTCAGTTTTAATAATATAAACAGTCAAACAAGGCAATAAGCGTAAATATGAAATGCAATACGAATGTACAACAACAAGTCTCCAATCGTCACAACTCTGCAACCAACACACCGGTGCCAGAAACACGTCCATGGCACCCACAACCCGGTGACGACACCGTAGAACCATGTACCAAAACAGCCAGACCATAGTCCATAAAAAAAGTACTCGGGACACGCTAGTGGTACCAATCCCGGACGCTAACCGGACCCCTGCCAGACGACGTGCCTCAATCGCACGTGTCCCTCCATGACTCAAGCCATTAATGTTCACATCCCTCTTGGAGTTTGATATGTGCTTATTTGGTAGCGATTTCCCCCTCTTCCCTATTCATTTTCGTCTCTATTTAGAGCAGGTTTGGCATCTTTGGCTTGTTTTTTACGTCTTTAGTACCATGTAATGATTTGTCGTCTCATCTTGCAGAGTTTGAGCCAAAAAAGGACTAAGGAAGCAAGCAAAGAAACACATGAAGCTAGCAATGGGAAGAAGTAATGGAGAATGCAGAAGAGGACTCCCAGCCGGTCGGCCGGCAGCCGGTCCACGGGCTGAGAGCCACTTATGAGTTGATGAATAAGAATTTTGAAGTGAAGAATCAGAAGGCTCTAAGCTGGTCCCAGACCGGCGACCGATCAACCGGCCCAGAACCAAGGGAAATTCCAATTTTAAAGCCAAACTTCCAGATGGTCCTCAGCCGGTCCCAGACCGGCGGCCGGTCCACCGGTCCAGACTCCCTCTACGCATTTTTGTCCTCCCCTTATTTCTTTGACCTAATCGTCAGAACACTATATATAGACCGTCATAATTTGTATTAGACACAATACCCTATATTTGAAATTATTTCCTTGTTTTAGTTAAGATTTCCTTAATCAAACTTTAATCCTTCCTTAATTAATCTCTAATTACTCTACAAGTTAGTTTAGTTCTACTTTAGTTGGTTTGTTTACATTTAGTAGTTGGGTTGTAGTTGGAGATATTGAAGAATCTCTTCCATTATTAATCCAAAGTTTGAAGCTTTACTTATTGTTTGGTATAATTCTATTTTTATTTAGTTCTCTTTTGAATTGTTTACATTTCCAAATTCAATTTACTTGTAGCTTGAATTATGAGTATGCCTATTGTTTCACTTATGTTGGTTTCATCATTTGTTTATATTTGTCTTACAAGCATAAGTGAGTAGTCTCTTATAGGGTTAAGGGGGATCTTGAGTAAGGTTTGGACAATGAATATGGGTAGTTAACATATGGGTTTTGGGTAATTGTTTGGTTTACATGTATATGCATGTGAGGTGTTTGATGAAATGTTTGCATGAATGTTCAAGCCTTTTGTTGATTTATGTTTAGTATCCTCTTACATGACAATGATAGAAGATGTAGATAATGTATACATGTTGAGTTTGGCCCAAAGTGAAGACTTTGTGAAGGACTTTAGGAGACCTAAGTAATTAGGCTTTAAACCTAAACCATTAAGCTACCCATAACTTGTTGACCCTTTTTTCTAGTCCACCTTACTTGGGTGAACCTAAAGGCCTTACCTTTTATCATTTGTTTACAAATATTTGCCATCGCATTCACCTAATTTATTTGCATTTATATTCATTAGTGATGTGGTTTAAATTTATACCTCGCAAGTGGACGAGTGATCGTCGTAATATTGCGAGGGTCGAACCCAAGGGACGGTAGTTGACCTCTAAGACAAGTTGCTAATCGTCTAGTTTAATTCACACAAAGGGAGAGGGTTTGATATAAATTATGACTAAAGGCAAGG
>VHZZ01000511.1:69330-83118 GCA_009801015.1 Silene noctiflora | reverse complement strand
ATCTAAAATAGCGGTTAACGGCTTCTGCTTTAATAGTATTAATGATATGATCATACACGTTCAATTTGGTGTACTTATTATCTAAGAAATGACCGGAAGAGAGGGAGCACAATTCTGCTTTAAATTTGGTAGGAGTATTTGGTGTTATTTCCAGTTTATGGTTATTAATTATTGTTTGTTTCTAACTGAAACGAAAATGAGTATTTTAATAAAAAGTAAACAAGTGATTACAAAAGGGTAGTTGTATATTCGTTAGGTGGTGAGGATGATACATGTAGACAGCAGACAGTAGATTAATTGGCCTTGCGTAGCTCCAAGTTGGCTATGATGTGAACAATTGTCTGGTTTCCACTTCCAATTTGGTCAACTCAGTATTGTCCTTTTGAGTTATGGCTGGATTAAGAAAAATGAAATGGAGGATGCAGGAAAAGAGTGGTGTTAGATGGGAAAGAAAGGTTGGTGTCGATTGGTTATGAGGGGACCGTACTCCCTAGTCCATAAATTCACAAATAATTTGCGACGCACCTAAACGTTGTAATGTTGGCCAAAGTGAATTATCATATTCAACTAGGCACATTGTAAATTGTGTGGACGTACCATCAAATTCATCTAAATTAACGCAATTTCTTAATGAAGACAAATGTAATTTTGTTTTGGCGAATATCACACTCCAATCAAGCTCTAACAACTCGCGTCTTATCCCTAGTACCACTGCAGCATGTCCTAATTATACACACATCACCCGTTCCATTATGATGGACTTCTCTAGCATATCCTTTTATTGAGATCGAACCAACTCAATTGGGGTTTAACCTAATCAACATCTGGAAAATAGAGAAAGCATTCGATAATCGTTACGATGTTAAGATCACAAAAAGACATTATTGAGACGCAATATTTATGAACCAAGTTGGACACAAATATGTCATTATGTCTCGGTCCCTCTACCCAACAAAATGTAGAGAATATATGGCAAATAATATCTTAGCATAGAATATTTTGTATATCTTTTAGTTATAGAAATTATGGTATTGTAATTATCTCTTCCTTATTTATCTCCTTGTATAATGGCTAGATCATGGCAACTACTCCCTCCGATCCAGACAGATGGTAACACTTACCTAAAATGGATGATCCACGCCAATGGTAACATACCATATTTGGCATGAAAAAAGACTAAATTACCCTTACATCCACTACCTATTTACAACTTTATCATCTACTCACCCACTCACAAACTACCTATTTAATCCACATAAACTCATGTGGCCCCAATCAAATTTTCTTACTTTACCCCTCACTTTTTCACCTTTTCTTAAATAACCACTTTTTCCCTATGTTACCATTTGTCTGGATCGGAGGGAGTAGGTTAGTTTAGCATATGGTATATTCGTATATATATGTACACCTATCCTCAATGTAATTCATGCAATTCTAATACAATTCAAACCATTCTCATAATTCTATCATGGTATCAGAGCCTCGTGCTCTTGATAGAGGTTAACCCCTCTGAGATGATCCTATTTTAGGGCGCTAGCAAAACCACCCACTCAAAACCCGTCTCTGCTCCGCCGAAATAAACCAAGCCTCTTCCGCTGCCATCACCTGAGATTTGCATCAAACCAACCGTTTGGTCACACTACCAGACCACCCACTTGGCTACCACGGTCAAAACCTATGTGTCCCTCTCATACTCACAAATTATGGTCACAAAATCTTTCTCACACACATTATTTTGCTGTTGTTGCAACCTTAATCAAACCTCCGACTAACAATAATGGTTAACTAAGCATTTGTTTATCCCTTCATCAGTTGTAAAACGTCAATAAGCCTCAAACCCACCCTCTTAAAAACCCAAAATCAAGTCTTCCACAATTCAATTGCTGAGATGCCTTTCAATCACCATTAAAACCAAACCTTGGTTCCCCGTATCGTCCCTACAACATTGAGACGTCACTACACAGCCATGGCACATCTGCAATTGCCAACTTCCAACTTCCACATCCATCTACATCCACCATACCGGTACGGGTCAGCCTAACCCTTTGATATTCTCAACAACTCGTTAAGCCTTCGCCAAACGTTTGGCCATGACCTCCTCGGCCACCACCAATATTATAGCTATCAGTCTCTCGGTCAAAACAACCCAAACATTATCTTTTTGGCCACCACCCACTTGGCTTTTAGCCAAGTACTAAGATTTTATTCCCATTACATAAAAAAAAAAGTTGATTCTCAACAAAACAAATAATCCCATACATCTTGTCATTATGGCAAAATCATACTCGGCTCCTTCATGGTTTACAAACCTTCACCAGTTGGACAAACCTTAAGAAAATCCCGAAAACCAATTATCACCTGTGTTCCAATTCCTCAAAAATACAGAGTGTCGCGGACTCACCCACAAGCATTCCCGCATCACGTTGTCAAATCTGGTGACCCTATGCTTCACCACCARCACCCACTACCCTATAATCTTTTCTCACAACAACCGAAGCGAGACTTGAGCAGCCACCAGTTCATGCMTGCGACACCTCTCACCTCACCGATGCAGTCATAACATGCTCCACCTCGTCAACGCCATTGAGCCACTAATTGGTTTCAAARCGCCTCCTTCCGCTGCTTTGTCCGTCACTGTCTTCTTGTGCTACTATCCAAGCTCGGACTTCCCGTTCCGCCGTCCGTCTTGCGGGGGCATGTAGAGAATATATGGCAAATAATATCTTAGCATAGAATATTTTGTATATCTTTTAGTTATAGAAATTATGGTATTGTAATTATCTCTTCCTTATTTATCTCCTTGTATAATGGCTAGATCATGGCAACTAGGTTAGTTTGCATATGGTATATTAGTATATATATGTACACCTATCCTCAATGTAATTCATGCAATTCTAATACAATTCAAACCATTCTCATAATTCTATCACAAAAGTCGTCGTCAATCAAACAAACAATTATGTGTGCAGACTCTGCGAAACGTTAGGCACTAATACTATATATGATAGTCTAGCGGCTCAATCGGTCGGTATCCTCAATATTTTTTCAGGTTCTTTTCATACTAAAGGCCCGTTAGTAGGCCTGAAAAGCTGATCTGATTTGCATAAACCGATCCAATAAGACTGACCTGAGACCTGAAAGTAACCCGAACTCGTTTCACCCGAATATGACTCGAAATCCAAATTGATCCGACCTAAACTTTGATTCACTCAATGTTGACCCGACCTGAGATGACCCCACCTATAACTAACCAGATCCAAAATGACTTGAAGTGACTCGAAACGACAAATACTAAGTCATATTAATACTATATTCATCAAAATAAAGTTTCAATAGGCATAATCGTCCCTAATAAATAGTTAAATCGGCAAAAATGTATTTCTTAATCAAAATATAACTAACTAAAGTGTTTTCGAAAGCGACCCGACCCATACCTGAAAGTGACCTGATAACAGGTCACCCGAAATTGATCCAAAATCTAAAAACACCCAGCCTAATCAGATCTGTATGACATATCCGAATTAACCCGACCCGATTAACACATTTGCCACCTCTACTGCTAGTATATATATTCTGAAGAACACCATAAAAACTAGTTGGGCCGGTTAATACACAGAGGCCCACAGATCTAAAGTAGGAAAGAACGCAAATCCGAAACAACAGACCAATTTTGTACCCATTATTCTTCACCCTCTTTTCTTCAATTTTTTTCACATTATTATTTCACCCAAAAAACATACTCCCAAAAAACACCATAAAATTTCTGTAGTTCCTTCATTCATTCAACAATGGCGGAAACACAGTTTCCTACCAATGAAGTCCCTCCGAACCAAACCATCTACATCAATAACCTCAACGAAAAAACCAAAATCGATGGTAATTTTATTTATTGTTTATAGTTTAATTTGAGTTTTGTTTTTGTTGTTGATTTACAAAATTGTAATTTTGCCCTAATTTCGGTTGTAATTTATAAGAGCTGAAGAAATCACTTCACGCTGTATTTTCGCAATTTGGGAAGATATTGGATGTGTTGGCGTTTAAGACATTGAAACACAAAGGACAAGCTTGGGTTGTTTTTGAAGATGTTTCTTCTGCTACTAATGCTCTTCGTCAAATGCAAGATTTCCCCTTTTATGATAAAAACATGGTATTTCATCTTCTATTATGTTTTTTTTTAAACTAGTTTATTCTCTCTCCGCCCGTCCCAATCATTTATTTACATTTGATTAAAATACCCGTCACCGAGAATAAGGAGAGAGAAGCAATTATGCTTTATTGTTATTGTTGTTATTGCCTTATTGGTTCGCTTAATTAGTTACTCCCTCTGTTTTAAGTCAATTCCATACGCTTGATTAATTTTCTAGGGTTTAGGGTTTTATGGGAATTTCTCAATTGGAAGTATGAAATGGCATTAGAATTATGCAAAGCTCAATTGGAGCTGAACTTGTATCACTAAATATTAACCTCATAGTTGTTTCTTTTACTAAGTTATAGTGCTAGACAATTAGCCGAAATAAGAGAGTACAAAAAATTGTAGGATGACTAAGTATGATAGGGCAGCCATAATGGGAGTTCTTTACCAGCTCCTACCATTGCGATGTCGTCTTCCCACATCATCAATCTAAGGACCAATGCTACCATTGCTGACTCCTACCTGTACTCATCAATGAAAAAATCTCAAACAACTTTGTGGTTTTGCTCATTCTATAGCAAAAATGATGGTGATAATGATCATATTGAGTGGCTGTCATTAGAACTCAAGAACCATGTCAAGCGTTTAGCGTCTTGTCGGTATGGGAGGGCTAATAATTTTTGTAACTGTTATGAGCTCAGTCGGTGGCATATTTAATTTCTTAGGCCTTACTTGAATAAGATGTTTTCTATAGGCTTGTACCTCTGTTTTAAGCTCTAAGGGATCACTTAGATTGTCAGCAAGGAATGAACACCGTGTCGCTGGCTTGGTTATACAGTGGCATCCTTGTTTTGGCTCGATGTGATTATGTGGTCTAGTTTTAGGTCTATGTGATTATGTGGCCTAGTTTTTGGTCAAACAAATGAATGCCCCAGAGATAGTGATCAGCTCAGACCAAGACTTTTACTATGATTGTATACTTGTGTGTCGATGGAGCTGTTATAGAAATTTTACTGGTACCTACTTTAAAAGGTTTTAAACTAGCCAATTAGGGTGTTTAAGAATGAAATTACAAAATACCATCTTTTGGGTTGCCTATTATGAATTTATGATAATGATGGTAATTAACCAGCACAAATATGTGCAACGCCCTGTCCAGTTACTTTATTTTCATATGTTCTAGGGACTTGATACACTTTTGAAATGAGTTGATTCATATTTACAGCTTTGCGCCATTAAAGTTCTGGATCTATTTTGCATGATAATGGTTATGGACTTATGGCCTTTAATGTGTTGTTTTTACCAGTGCCTTGAAGGATACACCTTTTCTGAGAATTATTTGGAGATGATGCCATGCAATGTTTTCTCATGGGTTGAGCAAAACAAAATTTGCGTCATTTGTCTGACTCACATGTTACAAAAACTGGTCTATTATAAAAAAAATAACATCAATCTTCAGTCTTTTAAAGAGGCACCCTTTCGTAGCGTGGCCGGGTGTTCATAGCCTTTTCCCATAGTGACCAATGTTGTTTCCAAGCTAAGTGTCCACCATGCTTGACAAACATGAATAGATGTCGTAGGACTCATGGTCACGCTCTCATGGATAACATTGTTTTCTCCTCATTATGTAAGAGAAACGCTTCTCTAAACGTGAACCCTTATCACTAAATTTTGAGAATTCTATGCCGTAAAATACTATGGAGCTCAATAAAAAGTGATGAAAAGTTCTAGCTAAGGAAAGATCTGAGGTTACAATTCACATTGACCACATATAACACACCAAAGGGAAAGATTCTAAACTATGAACGTCAAGTCAACTGCTGACATCCTAAAAAGGATAATGAGGAGTTTAAAGTGGGGATAGAGGTAGTAATTCTTAGGGGGGATGCTGTCAAGCTTGTTACTGGAAGGTAGGAATTCTTAACATTATTTGGTTGATGCAGAGAATACAGTATGCAAAGACGAAGTCAGATGTGATAGCAAAAGCTGATGGTACTTTTGTTCCTCGTGAAAAACGAAAGAGACAAGAGGAGAAAGGAGGTATGCTCTCATAGTTATATGATTCTTGTGGTTTATTAATTTGTCTTGGATCGAATTCTATTTTTATTTTGATTAAATTTAAGGAATTAGGTTGTTCTAATGTTGTTGGGGTCTATTTAGTTTGGTGTAAGTGGTAGTGAACGTGTGTTTTCAAGGCATCCGTTATACAGCTGAAATGACCTTATGCACAGCATTGGAAAAATGTTGTGAAATTGCCATAGCATTAGGTGGAACCTCTATGATTATTTTGGTGCTATTGAAGAAAATATCTAAAGAAGTAAAAACTGGTGATCATGGGGAAAAAGGAATAGCATAATAAGAGATCTAGAAGAAAAAAATATGGAATTTCTGCAGTATTTTTTTTGCCTTAGTTTCACTCGTGAGCTGGGCTGTATGTATGAGGGAATTTTGGCTAGTGCCTCACTATGTCTTGCCACCAGGCATTTTTTTGTAACTAAGGACTTGACGACATTTAATAGTTTGTTCTTTTTTGGGGAGAGACTCAGGTGAGGAAAAATTTAGAGTAGTTGGGTGGTTTTTATATGATAAACCTTGTCCATATTTTGCTTTAGTATTTTTTTTTTTTTAAATAATAAATAAATCTTTAACCAAGATTTTTTTTTATGTGTCCCAAATGTAACGTTGATTAGCAGAGTATTGCATTCGACTTCTCATTTATCAGTTTATCTGTTTTCCTCACTGTGATTCTTCTCTTTACTTGAACAGGCAAAAAGAGGAAAGAGCAGCAAGATCCAAATCAAGCACCAGCTGGTTTGAGTTATCCTGGAGTCTATGGAGTTGCTCCTCCGGTAAGTTATCTTACTTGTTTGCTTTGTCAGTTTATATCATAGTTATGCACGGCTGAAGACTTGAAGGGTTGACTAGTAAATTACTCTAATCTGATTTCAGTTATCTGTTATTGTTTCTTTTCCGCTTTTGGTGTTTGAAGATATAAATTTCCTTGTAGCCTAGTCTAAATATTGGAAAATATCTCAGGACCCTCCCAGCCAAATCCTCTTCTCATACATTGCACTCTTAGTTAGTGCATGGACAATGGTATCACTTTTCTTAGTTAGCGCATGGACAATGGTATCACTTTTCTTCATAAACATGCCTGAAAAATATGAACTAATATTATTAGCACATTTAATAGAGACACAGAAACAACATTATTTATAATTGACTTAAAGCACAGTCTATTCTTCTTCCCTTGATGGAAGACACCACTTCAAACTGTCTTTTGCTTTATAAGCGATCGTAGGTCTTGTCCCACAAGTGTTTGCTTTTATAGTTCTAATTCTTAAATGAACGGAAATCAGATATAGGGTGAGAGCCGAGAGTACCTTTTTACTCTCCCCTGTTGATGTATGAATATTCAAGCGTAGGCGTAGAATCTTGATTCAAGCACATCCATTTTGCTCATTTGTTGATACATATAGCAATATTCATTAAAAAAAAGCATCAGAGGACAAGAAGTCCTACATGTCTGTATCCCTTGGTTCACTGCTCCTATCAAAGTTTTGCTCTATCTTTTGGAGAGACAGCGTAATTGTTTGTTTACATTTCATGTGTTGATTATAACAGAGGTGCGTTAGAAAATTTATTACAATGCTTAAATTATCTGTGTTTATGCATTGAAAGTTGAGAAAAAAGAAAAGTCCATTAATCAGTGGCTTGCTTGACTGCACATGAAATACTGGTAGTACTGGTGGTGAAAAATTATGAACATATCTAGTGGTTTTCATACTCTTGAAAAAACATTGCCTCCCTCTAAAGAAAAAGGTTGCACCCTTTGTGCAGCTAATAGTTTACGTATTTCATTTAGGTTTGTTTTAGTCAATAGTTAGATTACCATTTTAGGCACGTTTTGCTTGCTGGAGAAAAAAGCATAAGACTTTAAATTGTTCGACAAGATTCCTATATTTCCCATCTAATACAGCTGTGCAACTGTGCCAAATCTTTCAGCTGTCACAAATTCCATACATGGGAGGTGTCAGACCAGTCGTCCCAGAAGCCCCAGCCGCACCAAACAACATACTTTTTATCCAGAACCTTCCACACGAGGCAAATTCGTTGATGCTCTCAGTGCTATTTAGACAATACCCAGGATTTAAGGAGGTTCGTATGATAGAAGCAAAGCCGGGAATTGCATTTGTCGAGTATGAGAATGAAATGCAGTCTACAGTTGCTATGCAAGCCCTCCAGAACTTCAAGATTGTCGGAGATAATGCTATGGTTATAACCTACGCCAAGAAATAGATTCAAATGTCAGGAGCTGGCTTGTCAAGGAACTTTGCTCATAGTCTTGTTTATCTTCTGCACTTAAGATGTAGCTGTTAGAGATAATACTTTTATATGTGATATTAGTAACTCGGGTATTTTGTTTAGACTGTAATTGAGATATCCGCAGCTTTCATGCTGGATTCTTGGCTGTTTTGAGTGAGAAAATGCATGAACCATTGTCTTCAGAAGTTATTGTTGTAGATTGACATTTTACTCCACTCAAGTTTATCTTGTTGCACAGTGAAGCGACAATCAAACTATGCATGCATTTTCGAATACATGGGCAAGGTTCACTAATATTTGACTCCATTTTGATCTCTCTACGGCTTTACGTAATGTTATCTGAGAGGACATGGACCATCAATCTACAGTAGAGTACCTAAATTTGAAACAATAGAACTTAATTCTAACGTCATTAAACCCTAACATTAGACCGTAACAATTAGCATGATTCAACCTAAAACTAAACTCCTTCAAATAACACCCCATCTCAATTGTGCCATGATCATCTACACTTTGTAAAGCTCTGCCTTGTGTTTGTCAAGTTGATCTTGCAACTCTTTCCTCCATCCTTGAATCAACTCGTCTTGTTTCTTGATGAGTTCCGTCTTGACCTTTAGCTCCTCTTCCATGGCTGCTACATCCTAATTCAACCAAAAAAATTATTTAAAAAAAAAAAAAAAAAGCAAAGTAATACATGAATTTGTTTTTGTGGGAAGTTATATTTCTTTAATACCCTTTTAAGCAGTTCTGCCTTGGTAGGTTGATCCTCACGCTGTAAACCAATGAAATAGAGCTCAAGTTTCTTAGCTGCTTCCATAAAATCTCTTGCGTGCCGTTCCACATCAACTGATCAATACACATCACTTGTCAGCAAGTGCCGCTCAACTCAAACTAAAATAATAGAACTTAGCATCCAAATTAGTCTATGCTTATCATGTTATTAATCTATGCCATGACACCATACTGTGAGGAAGTTATGAAGGTTTTAATGTTCAACACAACCACAAATTGAGGCGGTATTGACCATTAGGATGTGTGAATACATGGGAAGGAAGGAGAGGGGAGGGGATGTCGGGAAGGGGAAGGAGAGAAGGGGAAGGGATGGAGATGGAAGTTAGAGTTTTCCTCAAAGCTTTCCTATGGTGATGTTTTCATTCTGTTTCCTTCCTACCCTATTTGGTAATCAAACAAGGATTTTGCATCCCTATCTCCTTCCACTCCCTCTCCCTCCAAATCCCTCAATGGAAACAAACCCTTGGTAATTTAACTGAGATCAGGCCATGACGTCTGATTCGAAGACAAGTACACAAGCTGATATTTGAAACCATGATCATTACTAATTATTTTCGGGGTTAAACAATCAGTACTAGCAAACATAGTAATCATATACACCAAATTCAACAGCATTTATTCTTATGGCTGAAGGGTAAGGGGGGAGAAAGCCAGAGAGGTTAGTTTTAGATAACCCATAGTGAAAACAGCATCCACAATAGCACAAGACGAGTAATATGACACCAATACATCGTCGATTCGATAAAGGTACAATAGCTTATCAATTGACAAAGAAACCAAAAATGACACAGAACAAGCCACGGGACAAGCTAACAAAGGAATCTTAATGTATTAACGCAACCCAAAATGACACAGAACAAGCCATCATTCCACACCACGATAACTCAGACTAGCAACCTACTGCAAACATTTTCGCAAAGAACACGTCTTGGAATCTCAATGATCTCCAAGCCATCATTCCACACCATCATTGTATATTAGGATGGGAAGCCCAGAATCCACAATTTCTAATACTCAATCAACTAAATTAATCAACATTGCACGAGAAAACTTCAGAAGAGTAAAACACAAAATAGAACTCATGCTAAAGCCTGATGTATATATAACTAAACCTATCAGTTCAGTTGCAGTCAATGTGACCACTGCCGATTGTCTAGGAGGCTTAACCCCTTACCCATGACTAACTTGTTTAGAAAGAGGCTCCTTACTTTGCACAATAATGTTACACTTGGTTCGACCTTAGACCTTGCACCAGCTCGATTCCTGTTAGTAGTGGCAGCATTGGCTGCTCAAGAACCCTTAAAAAACACGCTTTTTGTGGTTGTAGGCTAAAATCGATCTGGTTTGGGTCAGTATATTTGCAACAAGCAACAAGAACCTCGTTCTAGGTTAGTCTTTCATCTCTTTCGTACCTTCGCTGTCATCTACATACTGACCACCAACTCAGTTTTCCTAATCAGTTATGCACACCAACCTCAAGATCAGTATTTTAGTACCTTTTCCAACCACATTACATTCTTTCGGCTACAAAAATGAAACCGGTTTAACATTCACTTATTTTAACATCCATTCTCCTACTTTTAGGGCCTGTTCTTCTGAATTTCAACTATCTAAACTGAACTCCACTTAATTTTTAAGACTTGCCTCAACCGAAGCGAAAACCAAAAATGAAACGAACTTAGCTTAAATTAACTTATATTTTCCGAAATAACTGAACTGAAATGAATCGAAATTAAGTCCAAAAGAACTTAAGCCTTAGTATACCATCAAACAAATTAAAAAAACAGTCGTATACTCCCTCCCTTCAAATTCAAATTAAGACGAAGAAATAGTTCCTCATCATCCCATTTCCTAATTCAACGATGCTATAACTATCAAAATTAAACAAAACATTAAAATAAAGAGCAATTTTACGGCACGATCGTCTTTTTGTACGAGACCATTATAAAAGGGGAAGCAACTGACTTTGATGAGAAGGGTGAGTAGAGCGGTCAATAGCCTGGAGTTCACGGGCAGGTAAACAAGGGAGAAGGGCAGCTTCCAACGCCGTTACACACTCTATCATCTCCTCTCTGACACCCTGGTACGGTGGCGTTTGCGGTGGAGGTCCGCCGTCGCCCGATACCTGCTGCTCCGCCATCTTTTTTATCGTCTTTCCTACCGATATTGTTCTAGTTTGAGCACTTTCCCACTAAATTAATGGAGCGGTTATGGACCGGGTTAGATCGGATCTGTTTCGGTTGGGTGAGTTTTAGTTTACTTCGGTCAATTGTTTTTCAGTTGGTCTACTGAGATGATAATTTGTGATTGTTCGATCGGGCTGTTCCATTTTTGAGTTCATTTTGGGTTTGAAATTTTGAACTAGTGTTTGTACCCATAAAATAATCATGATTGATCGAATAGACAATTATTGTGTAGCTCCAATCTAATTGATTCTCCTTAAGAAGCATCAAAGTATTGATTATTGAACTACCATAAAAAGATTTTGACTTTCCAATTGCAATTGGTTTGGGTCAGGCTAACATTTTTGTGAGAATATGTTGGCCTTTTTCTCATTTTTGAAAAGGGATGATTTTTGTGGGGGATGAGGTTGTCTTCCGTCATCGATATGTGAACACGGAAATAGTCTAGGTTCGTCTTAGAATCATTGAACAACTATCTTATGAACCGGTTTTGATGGAGATTTCCTACTGCCAAACCTGGAATATGTAAGAAAGAAACACGGAATCTTTGTGCACCTTCTAGTTTAAAGCGGGACACACACACCTACCCAACGGGTAATTGTGAGTGTGTTGTGCTTTTATCAAGTTACGATTGAATTGATGAATTGAAAATGAATGGGATTGAGGATGAAAAACGCCATCAATTTATCAGAATGAATAGGATTTTTTACATGACTCGAAAGGGAGGGTGATTCCTAGGACATGCCCTAGATCACCGCAAGAAAGAAAAATAAAGGACTTTGACTTAATAGTAAGAAAAGGAAATTCCACACTCGACGCAGACTTAGACTCGAACGCCAATCCCGATTCGTAGTCATTAACCTTGGTCTTTATTGTTTGGAATGGTGGATGGGCAAGAATCTAAGAGAGTTTCGTGGTTATGACAACAAGGTTCCTAGTTATAGAAAGAGGGTCCGTGTTGCTTGGCTGAGTTAAAAATGAAAGAGGCAAGTTCCCCTTATTATTCATATATCTTGAATATCGTGCTTTAGCCTAATGCACTTCTCGATGCTATGCCCTTTCCCACGGTGAAACTGACAATACACATTAGTGTTCCAGACTTTGCTTCGCCGTTCTGGAGCTGCGTCCGAGGTTGGACCCAACAGTTGGATTTTACCCTGGGCTATCACCTTTTGGAGGTGAATGGCCTAATAGGACGTTCTGTAATACTACGGTTTTCTGTGTCTGTAGCTACTCTGTCGAGTAGGGCTTACTCTGTCGAGTAAGTAAGTGTGATTTAGAACCAGGGTCTGGTTGTTGGGTACTCGATCGAGTACGTGTGGCACTCGATCGAGTAAGGGGGCACTCGATCGAGTAAGTCACTTACTCGATCGCGTAAGTTCATTTTACGGGTTTTGTTAGTCGGGCTTTGTTAACAATGCGTGAGATGATATAACAAGATTTTCCGTCAGTTTCTTTCCATTTCATCTTTTCTCAAAAATCCTTCAAAAGAGAGAACGTAAGTTGTGTTGGTTCTACGCCGCGTTGTTAGCAAATCCAAGGGTTGGTGTCGTCGGTTTTCGGAGTTCTTTGCGCCGTTGTGATCGTCGTCTTGTGGGTAAGTCTTGAGTACCATTTTCATATCATTTAGTATACTTTGATTAAACCCTAATTTGGGGGTTTTGGGGGATAATCGGGGGTTTTGGTAGTATTATTTGTAATTGTGATTATGTGCTTGTATAGGAGGAGAATTCGTAGAGGAGCGATTCTGAACGTGATTGTGCTCCGTTGTGATGGCCTTACAGGTAGGGTTTCCCTACTCGGTGGCTGATATAGTATGTTTGGCTTGTCTGTGATGTTTGCCATATGTATGGATATGGATGTTTGTTTGTATGCTGTGGCGTGATGGAGGTGTGGTACTGGTGTGTTGCGAGGTGCGTCCTCGGCTGAGTGGRGTCACTTGCGGGAGTGGCTTCACGCCCTTGATTCGCCCTCCGTGGAACCCGCTACGGGAGGGGATGTGCACATTAATGAACTTGGGTTTTCGCTCGTTGCGATGAGCGGGGCTTAGGTGAGAACGACTGCGGTCCCCCACTGGCAGGGCTACACACCTTGGGTGTGTAGTCAGTGATATGGAGTAGAGGAGGAGTTGGTGTGGTGTGGCTTGTGCTGTGTTGCTATGTCTGGTTTGTGTTATCAGTAACTGACCCCGATTTTGTGTTTGTAATTTGTTATGATTCATACGGGGATGGTGAGCAGTTGTTGAGCAGGTGGTTACGCAAGCGCATGGTGTTGAGTATATACTTATATATGTTTTGATAATGACAAGTGGTTTATATTTATCTATACACTATGCACTTAATCGTTTGTTAAAGT
>VHZZ01000510.1:169273-190118 GCA_009801015.1 Silene noctiflora | reverse complement strand
CTTCCACTAGTTTTGAGACTTTGTATTTCGGATATTTGTTAAACAGTTTGGTTTGACCTTTTGAGACAATGTAATTGTTAAGTACTTTATTTAATGCGTTTCGTTATTATCTTTTGTATATCATTTGCCTCGGAAAACCGAGATGGTAGCATCTTCGTACTTAAGGTGGCCTTGTAAGGCACTTTGGAGTATGGGGGTGTTACATGTACCCTTAAGACGTAAGTACCCTGCACACAAGCTAGGAAATAGAAAATACTAAAACAAAATGGACAGGTTAATAGGAAGAGCCTAAACTATGCTAAATTTGATTTGTTTTTAAAAAGGAATTGTCTTTTTTAAGTTACTTTTCTATTACTCACCCCAATTCCCTATTTCTTTTTCCGTCAATTCACAATAAATTTCCTATTTTTATTTTTGGCAAGTGTTTGTGTACTCCAAATTTAATTGTATAGTAGGATAGTGTATTTGTGTGATCCAAATTTAATTGTATGACGAGGATAGTGTGATTCCTTTAATTTTTCGCATAAGAGAAAAGGGGAAGTTTATTGAAAATTGGAGGAAGTATTAGTTTGCGTTTCCAAAATCTTCGATTTATACTTCAACTTTCTTTAACTTCGTATTTTGTTGTCTCGTTATGCAATTAAAATTTTGTGTTTTTTGTTATAAAAAGTATACGTTATTTTATATAGAACTAGTAAATCAGTACTCAATAACCTGGGAACATAATTGCTTTTAAAAGTGTACTTTGGTTGAAAACATAAATTCATTTTCACAATTTTTATTAAAAGATTTTAAATTTACTCACTTTGATCTGATTATTTTATTTTTTTAAATGTACCTTTAATTAGAATATCTCTCACAAATAATAGAGTTTTTTATATATCACACAAAAAACACCGCTCAAAGCAAAACCACATTACCTCATTTTTTAGACGTTCAACAAGGGAACTTTTTCTTTTAATTAATGGATTTTCCTACTGGGTTAAAACCCTTAAAATTATGGGATCTTAAACTTCCTAGGAAGTATAAAAGCATGATGTTGTTTGGTTGCCAAAATCATGGGAAGTAGAAATTCCCACATGAATCTACTTCCTCCATTATGTGGGAAGTCACTCACTAAATCCCTTAGTTAATGGAAGTTCCCACATGAATTAACTTCCCACATGCAAACCATATACTTTTTGGAAATTCACATGAATTGGAAATTCATGTGAACTTGAAGTTTTCGGGAATTTTAATTCCCTTATGTCAACCAAACAACCCCTTAGATTACAGTAGTGTTAAACTCATAAGGAACTGATTTACCGTCCTTGTGGTCCTACATACCCCACTTGAATTCGGATTAAACCAGATGATTTAAAAGAAATTATTTAAACTCGTCAATTCTTGTTCAACATCCATGTCTAAATAATAAAGGGATGATTCTCATAGTACCCCTAAAGCTTGAATTTTTTTTCCCCAAAATGCCTCTACTTTTCTGAAAAATTGTTTTAACTGTTCATTTCTCTTCGTTACGATTACGTAAAGCCGCAATTCTTGTTCTAAAATTGTAGATCTCGGAAAGACGTTCATTTTGGGAGGAAAAAAAAAAACTTCATTTCCTACATATGTGATCGTTAATAAAAGCCGGTCAAAGTTTCTTAAGTGAATAAACTTTGACAAGTCATAACTCTGCTCTAAAATGACAGAAAAGCACAATTTTTTTCAACTTGAAGATCTCGTAAAGATGATCCACTCAGGGAAAAAATTCGCGGCTTTTCGATCTTCTAATTGAAAAATATGATCAGTCAGACTTTGTTTTGACAAAAGTAAGGGTATTTAGAGAAAAAGTAGAAATCTAGGGTATTATGGAATTTATCCCAATAATAAATAACCAAAAATGGTTAAAAAAAGCTTTGCTAGATAAAAGGCTGATTTTGCTAATGCTAGAACAAATATAAAAAATCCCGTAAAAAAGTAGATGAAGCAACCGTGCAAATGTGCAAATGTGACGTTATTTTATTTAGGTAAGTGAGGGTGGGACCCAATCATGGCATAAAAAGACATTGAGAAAGGGGTGGGCACACGTGCACATTGCTGACTAAAGCAAGGGACTTTTAATCTCTTTTCTCGCCTCGGTAATACAATCACTAATTACCTACTCACTCTAATTCAATTTTAAAGCTGCTAATTATATATTCCGCACTTTATTTTTCAGATTAACCACTTGGAGAAACTGCGGTCCTTATACTATGTCATTCTTATATCCCAAATTCTCATTCAAGACGAGTATTCGGACACTATTTATCACAGGCTGAAGATGAGAATCTTAAGTAAGTAAAATAATAATCCAAACCACCGGACTTTAAAAATTATAAATAGAATTATTGAAACAACTCTAATTATCTAAATCAATGCTCCAAAGTGATTTCCCGATACAGAAGAACGTGAGATTTCAACGATTAATGTTAGAAAAAACAATATTCGATTCCTATTGCCATGTTTGATGATAGTACTATTTTTTTATCAAATTATCTTGAGTTTTTAACAATGTATGTAGTAATGTACAATATACGTCGACAGTCAATAGGCCTACATAAGATATTGTTGTGATTGTATTTCATATAGCAAAGCACCCGTCAATCCGTCATCCCAACAATTGCTATCCAAGTCTCAATTTACTATTGGATTATCGGTTCTTTTGGCTTGCATCCATTTGTGATGTTTAAGTAGGTCAAAAAAAATCGCACAAATTAGAGAATACTATCTCTCCATTTGAGATGATTCATTTTTACAAATTAAAGTATACATTTTTTTTAATAAATGAATTGTTTTTTTATACAATGGAGACCATCACATGCAATAACTACTAAAAAATACGACATTAAACATTGAAAAAAAAAAGATTTTATATTGTAACTTTTTACAACATTTCCCTTAAACTTTCTGTTTATTTAATCTACTTGTGGATGTTAAAGATACCATACCACAGAGTATAATAGTTTTTACATCCCCGTCCCTCTCATTTAATACCTTTAATTAAAAATACTTTTTTATAAAGAATAAAAAAGATACAGAAATGAGCGAGATAGAGGAAATATGAATTTATTATTGTTTTTTTTTGTTCAATGAATTTATGATTGTAATTTGTAAATCTGCAAAAGATAACATTATTCATTTAGTCTTTGGTACTCAACTGCGACTTTTGTATACACTTATCAGAATTACTAAAACTATGGTTTTAGTCTAATGGTTAAGATGAAGAGATCGTGACAATAGAGGCTGAATCCCCTCCCTAATATATTGTACTTGTCTGACGTCTTATTTAACACACAAAATAAAACTATCATTAAATAAGGTAAGTACTATATACTAGTTCGTCGATGAAATACCTTCCATTTACCTTATATTTCATCATTTCAAAAGTTAGGTTACATTTTTCCCAATTTTTTTAACTATTAGTACAAGAATTTTTATTTTTGACATTTAATTATCGTAAATATAACTTTCGTATTTTAAAAATTATTTTTGAGACATACTCGTACTTTAAAATTGTTTTTAAAGTTTAAAGTTGTCATTATGATTACTAAATATTTATGGATTAGATTAGATTGTACTATATATAAAAATAAAAATAAAAAAGTAAACTAAGGAAGAATAAAATAGGAAATCATATCATGTGCATCTAATAAAGAAGAGGGAGGGAGGAGAAGAGTACGAGTAAGAATTAATAGAGATCGAGTATAAAAATGTGCAAGTGTGTCATTTGTAAGTTTGCATTTAATTCACTTCACGCCTTTTTTATTCTTTCTCTACTCACATTCAATTCTTTCACAAGTCCCTCTTCTCTATATTTAAAACCTTTCACAACTCACTTGCGTTGTTGCTTCTTCATTGCACTCATAATTAAATCAAATTACAAGGGTATTTTCTTTTTTACTAAAATCACCCCTTAACAAACATGTATATGATTAACCGAAAATTCAGGTGGTGCTTCTGAATATTGTTATTTTATACGTGATATCCAACATTTAAAGTTTGTGCATATAAATATCTTTGGGGTTTGATTTTGAAACTTTCAATTGAGCATTAATCTTAGTCCAGAAATCGAAATTGACCATTTTTAAAAAAAAATATGATTACCTGTTGGAGATCTATGATTTGATAAAATGAAAGTCATCCGAAAATCTAAGATCGAAATTATGGTTAATTTGAAATTTTCGTAAAAAATACCCCTAGAAAACGACTCGGCACATTTTTTTTCCTCAAATGGTAGATTATGACAAGATAATCATTTCAGAACAAAAACTGGCTAATTCTAAATTTCGGAAGTTATGCTCAATTCAAATTTTTATATCGACAAAATGGACATGTGTCACCGGAATGTCAAATTGGGTGCAATTTTTAAAACCCTAATTTCTGTGTTTTAATTGGGGAAAATATAAGAAGAGGGATGAATGAAGCGAAATGAAGAGGATGAGGGAGAGAGAAGACATGAAGTATATAAATAAAAGAGTAAAGAAGGGTGATTTCATCATAAATTTAGGCTTTAAAACAGAAAATTTGAATTTTGACGGAATGTGTCACCGGAATGTCAAATTGGGTGCAATTTTTGACCAAAGAATATTTGAGGGGAGTAATTAATTAAAAAGTTTATAAAAGGGATTTTTTTTAAAAAATGTGATACTAAAAGAGAGTAATTATTAATTTACTTTTACCACTAAAATGTATTTTCAATTAAATAAAACTACTAAGTATTGTTACATTCGTTATTACTACGGTTGCTTTCACTATTCACGCCGTAATTATTGTTACTTTCACTACTGCCGCATGAATATTGATAATTGAATTACTTTCGTTGTTGTTTCTATTACTTTCACTACTGCCCTTGCTAATATAGTTACTTTGAATTATTCAAATGAGTGATTAGTAACATATTATTATCAAGTATTTAGCCATACAATTTTAAGAGGTTATATATTTATATAAATATATTACATATATGCATTAAATCAAATCGAAATAATTATAGAATATTATATCTTTTGAAAATCTAACTTTATTTATTAACCTTTTAATAGTTTTCAAAATATAACCTACTTATATTATATTTGTGTATATTAAATAATTGTATAATTATATGATGATACTAATTAATAACATAAGTGGACATGTTTATTTTAATAAAAATCACTATATTTTGATATTTTCTAATAAATTTATACTTTAACCAAAACTATATAATATTTACATTGAAATCCCTTGATCAGGTTCATCATACAATGTTATTGTTTAAAAACTATATAGTAGAATTAAGTTGTATAGATTTATTTAATTACATAGAAGTCCCTTGATTTCAGAAATATATATAGGATTGATACGAAGTATATAATAAGAGTATTTTTCTATACAAGAAAACATATTATAAAATAAGACCGTTTTATGTTGTTTTTAAAAAAACGGTTTTATACTGCAGAAAGGTCCTTTTATTGATAACCCATAACCTCATTGCTTATTATATGGCTATATTATTTTTATATAAAAATATTCGTTTTAAACTTAAAACAGATCACATATAGTAAGACTCTATTTATTTGGACTAAATGAAACTGAATTGAATTGAATTGAGCTGAACTGAAGTGAGCTGAAGTAGGTTAAATGGGTTGAACTGAATTGAGTTTGTTGAAATAAATAGAGCTGAAATAAGGTGAGCTGATCTGAATTGAATGCGAGCTTAAATTAAGCCGAAAAGAACATGGTCAAAATGAGGCAAGATGAAGAAGCTTAGGATTAAACAAACGAGTATGTAAATAAGAGCACTTCGTTTTCATATTAAGGCGAATACCGCTGTCAACCCAACGTCTTAATGGAGACTGGTTGAATTAATTATGGTTTAAATTGAGACGTATAATAAGGTTTCAAAAACCTTTATATATTTATACACCTATGCCATGAGTTCATGAATTTTCACCATCAAACAAGTCTTTGCCGTGTTTGACCTCAAAACCCACTTCCAAAAAAAAAAAAAAAATAACCAAAAGAAAATAACAATAACTACAGATCTTTCATTTAATTTCATTCATGAGTTCTCTCTCATATTCCATTATACCTAAAAATAAAATAATATAAATATAAATATAAATATAAAAATAAAAATAAAATCTTTATGTGGGTATTTTTCTCCTCGGTGAATACCATCATCATCATCAATCATCAATCAAGATTACATCTTTAATAAATTTTTAGCATAAAGTTTGGATTTTTGAAAGGTGGATTGTGTTGAAAATAACAAAATTAATAAGATTTTAGTGTGTTTTATGTAATTTTAATTAGAAAATTACAAAGAAATGAACAGAGGAATAAATAGGGAGATGAGAAATGTAAATACTGCTTTGGACACCATTAACGCTGCGGCTACTGCTATTGCTTCTGCTGAATCCCGCGTCCCACCTTCTGATGTTCAGGTTATTTTTTTTTATTTTTTATTTTTGTAATTTGATCAAGTTAATTAGTCGCTCCGTTACAATCATTTGTTTACCTTTGATTAAAATACCGCTTCCAAAGAATAAAGAAGTAAACTAATGATTGGGACGAAGAGAGTATGATTTATAATATGGTGTGTTTGTGAATTTTTATGAAGTGGGTTTTGATTTTTAACGAGTTTGTGGTGATTTAAGATCTGGGTTCTTTTTAGTTTGTGTGATTTTAGTTACTTGATTGTGAAAAGATATTTACTTTGGGGAAACACAAAAAGTTTGTAAAACGGATTTATGAAGTAACTAACTTTTCTTTTTTACTTATTATACTCCCTTCGTCACAATCATTTGTTTGCCTATGGTTGTGTAAATCGGTTTTACACTATTTATATTAATAAATCGGTTTTACACTATGTTTGTGTAAGGCGGCCTTAGTAATAAATCATTGATTGGATTTTCTTATATTGTATGATGTAGATGAGTGTGTCATCACTGAAGTTTTGACGTAGTAGTTCATATACGTAGGCTTGAATTCATAGCTTCCTAAAGTTTGTTCAGTTTTAATATTTTGAAAACTCGATAATTTCTTGTATGGAAAGTTTTGTGGTACCCTTATAAGCCGGAACTCATCAACTTATATATCTATGTGGGATATTCAAGTGTTACATCCATAGGTGTTGGGGTTCTTCATCATTTGTTGAATTTCTGAGGACTCGAGGTTTCACTGGATTATTTAGGCCAATAATGATCCTGTAATAGTGTTTTAATGGTTTTCGGAGAAAAGTATTTATCTATCAAGGAATCAAGTTTCATGGTGGTGAACACACTGTTTCCAAATACCAGTTTCAGGACTTTATACATGATGTATTAAACTTATTGGATACTCTGGTTATTTTGCTATATTTTTGTTTTATATTTACTCCGTCTTTAGAGATTATGTACAGAGTTACGCTCCTATTATTTACAAGTCATTCGAACATTTGGAATCGCTATTTAGAGGAGTATAGTATGTGTCTCACCATCCTTCAGTTTACTGGTATATTTTGTTGGTTGGATCATGGATATTTTTCCTATCGTGTTTTGAATTACTCACCAGCTCCCTTTTTGCTGTTACATAACGACTCTTAGAGCGGCTTTTACAGCTCGTCAGCTTCTCAAGTTCGTTTTTCTGAGAGGGATACGAGTTTGCATCCCAACTTAACTAGAAAACGTTTCTGACTTCAGCGAACTTCATATGTCTATTGCAGTAAATATATCAAACACATCTCTGTTAATTTCACTGAAAGAAGCCTCTTTGCTAATCGTGGATCATTAAGGGTAAATTGGTGTTCATCTCAGCATTTCTGGAGTTTGTACTGGCAAATTGAGAAATCTACCTTGACTTATGTGAAATGAAGAGTTTTATTAAATGTTACTGTATGTCGTCTTATGGCGTATCACCTATTTCCGGTCTTCCTGGAATGAGTTATTGTCATCCCAAATCTTGTTTCTGTCAGCCTCTCTATCTCCCTGTGAAGACATGTTTAGGACTTTAGGAATAGGTAGTACTTCGTTGGATTACTAAATTGGTTATTGTCAATAATATAATCTTGGAATTTAAGCATCATTTTCTTGCTTATAATTATCTACTCATGTTTATGCTCCTTAAATATGTACATATGCACATTCTTGTGGTCCATTGTTTTGGGTTTAATGGGAGCAACAAGCACATTTTTGATACTGATGGGTGTTTGGTAGTTGACATGTTTACATTTGTTGATCTTCATCATTTCTTATAGAGTGGAATTCCTAACTTTTGTGTTTGATTATCTACAGAAGCGTAGATGGACCGGTTGTTGGAGCATATATTGGTGTTTTGGATCACAAAAGCATAGCAAACGATATGGACACGCTGTCCTCGTTCCTGAGCCAACACCACAAGCAAATGGCTCGACCACCACATCAGCTGAAAATCCGTCTCAACCACCGTCTTTCAGAATTCCCTTCGTAGCTCCGCCATCATCTCCAGCCTCATTCCTGCCATCTGAACCCCAATCAGCCATACACTCTCCTGCTGGCTCGGTTGGTATGAACTCCATGTCTGCTAATATGTACTCCCCTGGGGGTCCCCGCTCCATTTTCGCTATCGGTCCATATGCTCACGAGACCCAGTTAGTCACCCCTCCCGTTTTCTCAACTTACACTACTGAACCATCAACCGCCCCTTTTACCCCTCCTCCCGAGTCAGTACACTTGACCACCCCGTCGTCACCTGAGGTCCCATTTGCCCAGCTTCTTGATCCTGTTAGCCGCCATAGATACCCTTCGCCACATTATGATTTTCAGTCATATCTTCTCCATCCCGGAAGCCCTGTGGGACCCCTTATTTCGCCTGGCTCAGCCATCTCTGGCTCAGGTACTTCTTCCCCTTTCCCAGACCGAGACATTCATGGGATCCCTTATTTTCCTCCAAAGCTCTTGACCCTTGAAGTTGGCCGAAGGCGTGGTTGGGAATCATCACAGCAAACGTCTGGTTCCCTGACCCCAGATGGTACCTGGCCCATGCCTCGAGAAAAATTTCCTATGGATCGACAAGATTCCGGAATCTCACCATTGCCACATTTAGCAAATGGACATAGAAATGCCGATCTCGTGGTGGACCACCGAGTTTCCTTTGAATTGACTTCGGAGGATGTAGTCAGGTGTGTGGAAAAGAAGCCAACAGCATTACCACGGGCCTTACAACACACAGATGAAGACAGCAATATTCCCAGTACTTCCGAGAGGACCCACACAAAGCACCGAGCCGCTTCCCTCGGCTCAAGAAAGGAATTCCACTTCAATCACATAAATGAGATGAACCCTGATAGACCATGCATCAACTCGAGCTGGTGGGCGAACGAGAAAGTCGTGGGAACAGAAGAAGAAGCCAGCAAGAACTGGTCTTTCTTCCCGGTAATGCAACCGGGCGTTAGCTAGCTGATGTAAGTATATCTAGTGGTCATTTACACAATACACAAAAACACAATAATTTGTTGGTCCCTAGGGTTATACTTTGTCAAGAAATGGGGAGTGTTTAGCATTGATGCTGACTTGTAGATGATGGGTATTTTCCCTTTTTGGACCATTTTTAAAAGTAGGTAGAATTAGTGTTATGGATTATCTAGTATTTTTGCTACAAAACAATCACAAGAACCCTAACTCCCTTGGTCCATAGTCCCATATTCCTTGGGCCCTGTTTCTCTGCAACTCTGTAATCTGTATGCATTTTCGAATGTATAACACAGCCTCTGTTTTGCAGGTACTACAGTCTACAGTCATTTTTTTTTTTTGAATCCTCACTTTTCCTTTCCGCCTGGTAGAATATTTATTTCGGCAAGCGTGATGCGATGTTTAGTTTCCGCTCTATAAAAGCAACTTAAAATTTTGAGAATCACGACTCATGATGATGCGATGTTTAGTTTACGCTTTGTAAAAGCACCTTATAATTTCGAGGACCGATTTGTGATGTTTAGTTTCTGATTTGTAAGAGCACCTTAAAATTTTAAAAATCTTGTCGTGTCTTGTATGACCTGATTTTGCCTAAACTTGGTGTTACGTATTGTCAAAAATACACTAATACGTAACACCAAGTTTGACAATATGTATTGGAATGGGTGTGATGGAGGGAGTACTTCTTAGCTTTATACTCCCCCCATCACACTCATTCCTTACCCCTTAATCTCTTTTTTGGCACTATTTATGAGTAGAGAGAATTTCTAATACATTTTCTAATTTATAACATCAAATATAGTCATGTGAGATTTTTTTCGAACCATGTACCTTAATATCAAATTTTTACAATTTTTAATACAACAATAACAACACCAGAGCCTTAATCCCAAAATGATTTGGGATCGACTGACATGAATATCCTTTAGAAATGAGTGAGATGGAGGGAGTATACTTGAACAAAGTTGCCAAAATATGATAAAAAGATTTATTAGTATTTTTATACATCAAGCCAGGAAGTATATTTGAACAAAGTTAAGATGAGATAAATATTAAGGTTTTTTCCCACATTAATTTGAGTATGGTCTAGGAGAACAAAACCACATATCGCAGTGATATAGAAATAAAAATCGACAAGGATTTTCACATCTAAATACTCTTTCTTTCCATTTTTAAACTTCGTACTTTTTTTTTTTTTTTTGTATAAACTTGAACACGAGACCTCTAGTTACACATTTTTTAACCTTTTCTGACATATTTTGAAAAGATTGAAGTTTAAATATGGATGGAGGGAGTACCAAATTATTTCGACATCTTTTTGGAAGATGTCGAAATTTTGAAAGGATGTTATGAGATGTAAACTCAAATTTAAAGTAAGTTCTTAATTCTTAATTTGATGGATTAATAATAAATAAAGATTAAAAAGATTATAGACCCTCCCATTAGATAATATTGTAGCCATAATTATAATAAAAATTTTAGGAAATATACAGATTTTTGCAACAATTTGAGGGGTGCGTTTCATGGTTGATTGGAAAGAAATAGCAAAAGACATCTCTTTAAATTACACGTTTTCCTTGATTAATTATCCTTGCCAATATTATCAACATAACTTACCATAAATTTGTTTGAATTATTTTTGTAAATTATTATTCTGCTTATCCTTCCTAAATTATTTTTGGAAATTTATATGCATAAATCTACCCATTTTAGCCTAATTAATTTTTAACATATCCTTATTTTATTTCTTGATATATCATCTTTCCATAAATCTACCCATTTTAGCCTAATTAATTTTTAACATATCCTTATTTTATTTTCTTGACAGATTTATATACATCTCTTTCTTTTACGTTGTTAATAATAATCTGAGCTCTAGTTCCTCTGCAATTTGTTCTGTAAAATCCTTTGTGAAGGTAAGCAAATATTTTTATTTTGGGTTTGTATTTACGTTTTTATTCATTTGCGAGGAGTATATATATATGTTAATGAAACGGAAGTACGTAACCAATAAGTAGTTGAATGTCAAGGAGTACTGGTGTACTAGTTTGTTTATGTGTGTTAGTAAGTTTGAAACTTATAAAATTGTTGAACTGTTGGATAACTAGAGCTGTTTAATGAATTATGATCTTTGTGAATTCTTGATTTTCTTGTTGACAAAGTATTGTTGCTGTTGTTGACACTTTGTATTTGTATTTGACAAGAACATGAACTCATCTTTCTATAAATATGTCGAAACCGGTTTAAATAAGACGATTTTACAAAAACAGAAAAAACATTGTAGGGAGAAACATTTCTTCATTCCAATCTTGGTCGAAAAATATTAAATCTTGATCTTGTTTGATAATAATAGAATAATAGAATTGTGTTACCCAAGATTTAATTGAATTACCGAATTATTTTAGTATGATTTTGATTTTGACAGAAGAATTAGTAAATAATGGAAGAAGAGATGATATCAAGCACAGTAACGAAATCGAGAGGCTCAGATTCGAGTGGTTCTTCCTCTCCGATACCAAATAAGACTAAGCCTAGCTCAAGATTTAAGGGTGTTGTCCCTCAGGCTAATGGTAATTGGGGTGCTCAAATTTACGCGGACCATACACGTATATGGCTAGGTACTTTCAGGACTGAGGATTTGGCCGCGGTTGCCTATGACAGTGCGGCTATCAATCTAAGACATGGCAATGCAGCGGACTCACAAAGGAACTTCCCGGTTAACGACGTTACGACTCATGAGCCAACATTTCAAGGGCATTATACACGTGACCAAGTTTTGAACATGATCAAGGATGGGTCTTATCATACTAAACTCTTTGAGTTTGTCACAAGTTTGCAAGTTAATAATGGGTCAAATTCAAGTTCAGTTAATAGTTCCCAAAGTAATAAAGACGGTTATATCCGTAAGGAGCTTTTTCGGAAGGAGTTGACACCGAGTGATGTGGGAAAGCTAAATCGGCTTGTGATTCCAAAGCGGTATGCCATTAAGTATTTCAACCGAGATGAACTTGATGGCCAAGGCATTGGTGGTGGTGGTGATATGGAGTTTACATTCTTGGACAAATCGATGAGGGATTGGAAATTTCGGTATTGTTTTTGGCAAAGTAGCTCAAGTTATGTTTTTACAAAGGGATGGAATAATTTTGTTAGGGTAAAACATTTGGAAGCCAAAGATACTGTGGTTTTTTACACTTGTGAAAATAGTAAAGGAAATGAAGCAGTAGAAAAGTTTTACATGATTGATGTTATCGGGTTTAATGCAAGTGAAGAAGTAAAAGAAGGTAATTCATCAAGTAAAAGAAGTATGCAGGAAGAAGCTTCAAATGTTGTCGAGTTAGTAAAAAAGAAGGGTAAAATTGAGGAAACAGTAAATGAAAGTGAAAACAAGGGTTTTAAGCTTTTTGGTGTGCAGATTTCACCTAAACAAGAGTAATTCCAATAGGGATAGACACTAGACAGTATTACAGTAATAGTGATTTTTTACATCTATTATACTTGCACATTTCAGATACAGTACTTAATTTGATGGATTTCGACGAGTTGCACGACTGCACGAGCTCGACGATGACAACGAAGATGAGTTGCAACAGTTCCCGATTCAATACCAACGCGAGAGGAGTATTCGACACTCTTCACCCAAATCTCGTGTTATGACTTGCTCTTGTGCTTAAATATATGCGTCTCGTGTATTTGAGAGCTTAATGTACCGGTGCAACACAGTTGTAATTTTTTTGGCATGATAATAAAAGGAACATTCAAATATGCTTGAATGAAAACATTATATCTTGAATTTTTTTTTTATGTAATTTTTTTCTCAATGTAATTGCCATTGTAGTCAAACACATTTAGCTACTAGTAATTCTCTTGCAACATCAATTTGTATCTCGTCAGCCCAATCATTCTGATTTAAAAGGCCTGATGAGAGAATTGGGCCAATTACAGCCCACAAGCTCGGTTCAAGTTTTTTTTTTTAATGCAATGGTGGAGCGAGAGGGGGCTAGTCTACTACTACTTCGTACAATACATGCCTGATGAATCTCGAGCAGGAGTATTTGATCTGCTAGCTTTGAATAATGTAGGACGAAACTCAAATAAAAGAATACTTCTCGATTACAACAACATTCAGTACATCAACCAACAATTACGAATTTACACTCATCTAGCACAAAACAAACAACGTTCTACGGAACAAATGAGGATAAAGGCATCGAAATTATAGATAGGTCGAGTAGCATCGAAATTATATGGTAGCCCTGCTTCCGGATTTGAAGGGAATGGCTCTAATGACAATCTGGTGGTACACAGCAGCAAGAGCAGCTCCAATGAAGGGTCCAACCCAGAATATCCACTGCAATATACATTTATTTTAAGACAATTAGTTAACAGTTTAATCACAAGAAAGGAGATAGTCATCCAGCAGTGCATATGGAGTCGATAACTTACGTGGTCGTCCCATGCTTGTTCACGGTTGAAGATGATTGCAGCTCCCAAACTCCTTGCAGGGTTAATACCAGTTCCGGTGATAGGGATGGTTGCCAAGTGAACTAGAAATACTGCGAACCCGATTGGAAGAGGGGCCAAAATCTACAAGAGTTTCCCAATATAAATTTATTAAACAGTTTTTCCATACATAAAACGGAAAAGTAAAGAAATGGCCGAGACACCTAAATGACAAATCGTACAAAAATTAACCAGGACAGGCAATATCCAGTTAGCATTGAAAACTCAAAGATACACACACGAAGCACATGGCAAACACAGCTTTTATCAATATGGAGCAGAACACACAAGACAGAATACTCCTGTAAGCCCTGTGCTTTTACCCCAAATAATCCCAAATCACATGGGTAAGTTACCCTACCATACATAAACATGGACCATAACTTAAAAGACACAATCTCCTGTGAACTCTCTGCTTTTACCCTAACAATCCCAAATCACATGGTAGGGGACCCTAACCTCCCTCATAAACCAAAAATAAAGCCATAACTTTTTCAATCTTTTATGCATCAAAAGTTCAAAAAGAACACCTAGGTGTTGTAATTGCTTTTGCATAGAAACCAAGTAAAAGACCAAAATCAGATTTCATTTCTATCTTCACCGTAATATTGGCAAACACTGTGTCATTGCGGCCGATTTTGAGCCACGCTTTAATGACTATACCAACTGAACTAGCATTAAATATGATAAATGTATCAACGCAATCAACGACTTGGACATGCAAAACTATCGTTAACATGACTGAATGGTTAAGACTTGAACATTCAAATTCTCGATTTTATGGTTACGACTTAAGAGTAATATACATTACCAAATTACACATGCCCAAAACAATAGGATTGTACAGGCATTAAGGAGATAGGCTAGAGTATACTTACAGGGACATGGGAGTCTCTAGCACTCCTCTTGGCATCAGTAGCCGAGAAGACGGTGTAGACAAGAACGAAAGTGCCAACGATCTCAGCGCCAAGGCCATCACCCTTGGTGTAACCAGGGTTGACAGAATTGGCACCACCACCCAGAACCTGGTATGGGTTAGGTTGGAAGCCCTTAACCACACCTGCACCACAGATGGCTCCTAAACATTGCATTATCATGTAGAAGAGTGCCCTTGTTAAGGACAGTTTCCTTGCCAATAGTAGCCCAAAGGTTACAGCTGGGTTTATGTGCCCACCTGCGCAATTTTGCCAATAAGTATCGTCAGTAGTGTTTCAAATTTCAAATTTGTAATTCACTTTATTTATAATTTTATGACTTAGTCTTGGTTACGAGTTAAGACGGTCTTGAACTTACAACCCAATGATTATTCAGAGTAACTAGTATCAAATGAACGATATAGCATGAAAGAAGGCCGTCTTAAGCTTAAGACTTCAATGATCTCGAATACACTAAGATTTTGTATAACTTTATAGGCGAAATTGCTACTACTAAACTAAAATGCAAAATTGGTGGACTTAAATATGAATTTGCAAGGAAAAAAATTCGAACTTTCAGACAATTAGAGGGTAATTAAGGTTCACAAAGCAATAAATCACAACAAGGCTTCTAAAATTTATTTTCATTTTACTAAAACTCACCTACAATATAACAAAAAAAAAAAAACAAATTCTTACTGTTGACCGGTCACAAACCCAATTTAAATAATGTTAACAAGGAAATAGGGTACGAGACGTTACAAGCCTGTCACCGTCACCGTCACAGTCACAAACAATACTTTCTGAATAAAAGTCAAATCAGCTAAACCACCAGAGTCCACAGACAAGTCTGCAGTGAGAGCGTCTCATATTAAGATATCGTAAAAATGAAGAAAAAGAAGGTTGAGGAAAGAAAGACTGACCAGAAATACCAGCAGTACAGTAAACAAGGGCAAAAATCATGCCACCAAAAGCCCAGGCAATACCCTGAATACCAACAGAAGCACACATATTTGGAGCACGCTTAACACCCATAACTGTCAATATGGTAATGTACAAGAACAAGAAGGTTGCTATAAACTCGGCGATGCCGGCTCGATAAAATGACCATGATTTGAGCTCACCAGGCTCGAACCATGGTGCTGGTGGCGCTTCTTTGTAGTCTTTGGTTTGTGCTGATGTTCCTATTGGTTGTCTTTCTGAGTACTTGTTTGCTCCTAGTTTCACATCCTCTTCTTTTCCCTCCATTTTTGTGTTATTTTGGATTTGTTTTCTTTGGTTTGGAGAGTTGATGAAGTTGAAGTTTTTTTTTTTTTTTTTTTTTGGGGGGGTGTGTAGAGAGTGGAAGAAATGTAGGAGAGAATGATGGGTTTTATACAACACAAAGGTTTGTGTTATTGGGAAAGTGGGGAGTTGATGGAATGATTTTTTTTAGTTGGTGTATGTTGTCATTGATTGGTAGAAATGTAGAATAAAAGATACAAAAATTAGGCAAATAATTGAGGAAATATAGAATTAATCACAAATTCCTTTTTAATAGTAAAATAGATTCGAATAGGTATCATTTTGATAAGAATAGTTGTCTAAAAATAATTAGAAGTTTGTTTTATTATTATCAAGAAAAGATAGTACTTGGATCCGTTTTCCCGTTAAAAACTGATAACCGTCGTCTAAAGTAAGACTAACTAAGAATTAATTGTCCTCATGGTTGAAGGGTAGTGCCCGAAACTTGAATAAACTTAATTATATAATACTATTAACTTAAAAATAATACTACTAAATTAAATAAACTTAATTATATAATAGATGTCCGCTAGTTGAACGAGTAGGGTAAGAGGTCATCTGAGCTTAAAGTAATTGTGAAGCATTAGTTGAAGGTAATTTTTGGTAATTTATGATTTGTAGACTTTCTAAAGGGCAAAGATAATGTTGATAACTCTTGATGACAACATAATTGATAGGTTAACTAAAGATTATATGATGAAGTGAGTTGTCTATCAATATTTAAGGAGTATAATACTTCATAATTGATTATTAAAAGATTGGAATTGAGTTGTAGAATATGTTTTGGAAGGATGGTTCTCGAAAGTGCAAGGGATGTTGACATGTTTTTAATTGGTATTTTGTTTGTTCTTATCAATTGTGCGCTTTTTAATCCTTTCACCCCTTTTCCACTTAATGGGAATAATATTAAATTAAAATACACTAGTTTTAAGATAAGACTCACTCAAAACTCTTAATAATAATATTATTAATTGAGAGATGAGAGAGAAGGTGATTTAGGGCGACTTTCTTCTTGATCAGCAATGGCTCGTGCGAGACGGAATTCACCTAAATCTAGTAGAAGTATACACTTAATAACAAATAATAATTACAAAAACTCACAAATTAGTACTAATACGCCTAATAATAATAATAATAGTGGTTCGCGATTTCAAGTCTTTGATCAGGATGATGATGGGATTTTGGGGGATAATCCTCCTGATGAACACGCACCTGATCAAGACTCGAGTATCCGACCATATAACTTCAGTAATGTCATGGATGTGATCTCGGAAGAAGGGAGTGCCTCAGAATCAGATTGGGTGGAGGTTTCTCGAAGGGATAAACCATATGGTTCAGCTTCGTCTTCTCCGGTGAGTTATCTGCAACTTACTAGTGATAATGTTGATACTGAACTGAAATTTTGGTCTACAGCAGTTATGTGTTATGTACTGGGTGCAAATCCTTCTTTTAAAGTCCTTGATGAATTTATTAAGAGGGTTTTGGGATACACAAAGTATGATAAAATTTCGTTTAATTCAAATGGAACGTTTCTTGTTCGATTCCCTATGGATGAAATGAAAAATCGAATATTACAATCTGGTCCCATTTTCTTTGACAACAAACCACTTGTTGTTAAGGAATGGACACCGAATTTAAGAATGGTGAAGGAGGTTGTGGATGTAGTTCCCATATGGATAAGGTTTTATGGATTACCCTTGAAGTTTTGGGGGAATGCTTTGATGAAGATAGCTGGATTAGTAGGGAAACCATTCAGATGTGACAACAATACCCTTCTGAAAACATTTATTGGTCATGCTCGGGTGATGGTGGAAGTTAAAATGGGGAAAGAGTTGCCTAATGTGATCCAATTTCATGATGAATTGGATGTGTTGCATCGACAGATTGTTCATTATGAATGGAAACCAGTTGTATGTTCTGAATGTAAAATGATGGGGAATATAGTTAGGGATTGCAGGAAGACTAAGCAACCTAAGGCTGCTGGACCTAGTAGAAAGGTGTGGGTGCCCAAGAAGGTTCCTGTGCCCAGTGAAGTTGTACCAGATCCAGTTGAAGTTGTGAGTGCTGATCCTCTGCCTCTCATTGTGTCACAGGATAGAGGGATTCCTCAGGGTTTGGAAGAAATAGGTGGCATGACTACTCCTATGCCTACTGGGGTTCCAACTTTTACCCCTGCTAGGATTATTACCAAAATGACAAGATAAGGTGAGATAATAACCGGGAGTGACAAGAGAACCTTTATGGAAGTTCTGGAGCACTCAGTGCTATATAGAAGAGTCCTTGAAGGAGACTTGGAGGGTAGTTCATCTCTAAATGACAATGGGTAGCATTGAGTTTTGGAATGTGAGAGGTATTAATAATGTAAATAAACAAAGTGATGTTAGGTGGTTTTTGCATAAGAATAATGTAGGAGTTTTTGGTTTGATTGAGACTGGAGTTAAATCTCATGCCATAAATAAAGTACACCAGGGTATTGGCAATCATTGGTCCTTGGTTCATAATAATGCCTCTCATGAAGGAGGTAAGATTTGGATCCTGTGGGATGCTGTGAATTACAATCTTGATGTTATTAATATTGAAGCTCAGGTAATTTATACAAAGATCACTTATATTCCAACTGGGCAGGTGTGGTGGTTATCAGTTGTTTATGGGTTTAATAGAGTAAATGAGAGAATACCCTTATGGGATTCCTTGAAAGCTATGAGGGATATTATTAATGGGCCTTGGATGGTGATAGGTGACTTTAATAATGTCCTTTCTATGGCTGAAAGGATTGGTTATGAGGTCACTAATTATGAGCTAAGGGACTTTCAAGCTTGTGTGCAAGAGTGTGGGCTTGTGGATATGCTTGCTCAGGGGGCTTTCTTTACCTGGAATAATAAGCATAAGCCTGGGGAAATGGTTTTTAGTAGGATTGATAGAGCCATGAGCAATGATGAGTGGTTGAATGCCTTCCCTGAAATTGCTACTATCTTCTACCCTGAAGGACTGTTTGATCACTGTCCTTGTACCATTGCTCTTTGTATGTTGGCTGAGAGAAGCAAGGGAAGCTTTAAATATTACAATATGTGGGGTAAAGATCCCGAATTCCTACTTATTGTTCAATCAGTGTGGGATACCTCTGTCCATGGCATCAAGATATTCCAACTGGTTAAAAAACTTAAGTTGTTGAAAGCTCCTTTGAAAGAGTTGAATGGTACTGCTTTTGCCAATATTGAAACCTCTGCTAAGGTTTTTAAAATTCATCTACATCATATTCAGGAGAAATTACATGGGGATCTTGCTAATGTAGTGCTTCAGCAGGAGGAAAGAATGACCGCTCAGAGTTTTAGAGAGTTAGAATAGGCTAGGAGAAGCTTCTTGGCTCAAAAAGCTAAGATCCAATGGATAGCTGAAGGTGATGACAATACCCGGTTCTTTCACAGTTATATCAAAGCTAGGAGACTTCACAATAGAGTGATGGTAATTAATGATATGCATGGAAATAGATGTACTACTATGCAAGATATTGAGTTGGCTTTCATTGAGTATTACCAAGGTTTATTGGGATCAAATAAGCTGGTTTATGATGTTCATGTACTCACTGTGAGATCTGGTAGTCTGGTGACTGCAGAGCGGAGTTTGGAGTTGATCAGGGAGGTTTCTGTCTCTGAAATTTAGGCTGCTTTATTGTCAATTCCTGCTAATAAGGCTCCTGGCCCTGATGGGTATAACTCCCAATTTTTTAAGGATGCTAAGGATATTGTGGGAGAGTCTCTTATTGAAGTTGTTCAGGAGTTTTTTCACACTGGTAAGCTGTTGAGGCAGGTTAATTCTACTACTATAACTCTGATTCCCAAGAAAGAGAGACCTCTTAGTGTAGCTGATTTCAGACCTATTGCTTATTGCAATGTGGTCTATAAGATTATTTTTAAGGTTATTTGTACCAGATTAGCCACTGCGTTACCTTGTATACTAAGTGCAACTCAGAGTGCTTTCATAAAAGGGAGGGATATAGTTGATAACATCCTCATTTGCCATGACCTGGTCAGACTGTATCAGAGAAGAACTTGTTCTCCTAGATATATTATGAAGGTTGATTTGAAGAAGGCCTATGATTCAGTGGAGTGGAATTTCATTGCTCAAATGTTGAAAGCCCTTAAGTTTCCTGAAAGATTCACCAAGTGGATCATTGTGTGTATTAGTACCCCATGGTTTACCCTTTCTTTGAATGGGTCAAATTTTGGATATTTTCAAGGTAGGAGGGGGCTGATACAGGAGGATCCTATGTCTCCCCTTATTTTTACATTGTGTATGGAGTACTTGAGCAGAATTTTAAATGTGGTCACAACTCTTAATGAGTTCCATTACCATCCTTTATGTAGAGGTCTGCAATTGCATCATCTGTGTTTTGCTGATGATTTCCTGCTGTTTTGTAGAGGGGATAGGGTGTCCATTATGGTTTTATTTGGGGTGAGCAAAACCGGATATGCGATACGGTTTTAGAAACCGTATCGGATATCCGATTTTTTAAATCTCCTTTTTTAATATCCTTGTCTGATACGATTTTTTCGTATATACGGAAACCGTATATCCGGTTTTTTCATATATCCGGTATCCGGTTTTCAGCCTCACTTATGTAATTTAATATATTTTTTTTTCTATGTGTGATTGTTGATTTTTTTAGCAACTTAAAAGTGTTTTAAAAAGTTATAAGAGTAAATAACTTATAAAGTTTAATAC
>VHZZ01000508.1:107896-139064 GCA_009801015.1 Silene noctiflora | reverse complement strand
AACAACTAAAACATTTGTAAATAAAAGAGTATTATAGGAGAAAGAACCATGGTGAGTGATGGGAAGAGAGGAGCCATCTCCTATAATGAGATCATCAGCTCCGTCATATGGAGTATGGAGCGAGAGGTTGCTTAGGTCATCAACAACATGGTGAGAGGCACCACTGTCGACAAGGAAGGACGAGGATGATGAAGATGGTGCAGTAGCTGTATGAGCGTGAGGACGAGGAGTTTGTCTGGTTGGTGGTGGAGGAAACGAGACAGTCGGGTAGGTGCGTCAAAAGTCAGAGCAATCACTTATCACATGCCCCTTGTTTCGACAAAATTAACAGCGGCCAAGAAAGGGTTTGGGTTCTTGAGTTTGAGTTTGGTTTTGGGCAGRGAATCGTGGTTGGTTTGGGTGATTGGTGGGTTGGGCACGAGGTTGGTACTGGGGTTGGTGGTGGTAGGGACGACTGGTGGCAGCGTGGGCAAAGGGTGTGAATGGTGAGGCAGGGGTTTGATTTTTRACGAGTAGTTCGTGTTGGATTAATTTTTCATGTAAGGTTTCAAAGGAAATTGGTGTATCGCGGGCACGGACTGAGTCGATAACGGATTTGTAGAGGGTTTGGTCAAGGCTATGTAAAATTTGGTGGGTAAGATCTTCGGCATCAACGGGTTTGCCAAGTTGGGCGAGTTGAGCGGCACAAGATTTAATGGATAAAAGGTAATCAGATACAGACTGATCACCATGGCTGATATTGCGGAAACGATCCTTCAATTGAAGGATGTGACCACGTGAGGGGTTAGCATATGTGGTTTCAAGGAGAGTCCATGCTTCTCGAGAGGTATTAGCRTCGAGAATTATGGGTGAAACATCATCATGAAGGGTACCAGCGGTGGCTCCGAGAATGAGATTGTCTTGTCGGAACCACGTGGTGTAGGCAGGGTTGGGAATGGGGTCTGGGTTGGGTTTCGTGTCAGTGGCTGGTGGTGTAGTGGTTTTTGGTGGTGGTGGCATGGATCCGTCAAGGAAAGCAAAGAGCCCGAGACCTTGAAGGAACCGGATTATTTGAAATCGCCACGAGCGATAGTTCGTTTTGGTTAGGCGAGTGCAGTTGGGAAAAGTGACGGAGAGGAAGGGTTTGGTGGGTTCATCAGCGTTGGGAATGAGGGCATTCGATTGGTTGGCCATGGTTATCGTGCCGAGTACAACAACGATGAAGACAATGGTTTGGATCGAGAGWGGAATTGATACCATGTAAAGAAAGAAGATTGTTTGTATTGATTAATTAACAGTAGAAGAGTACAGCAATATACATACTAGAGTTACAATGTGAACGTATAAGCTAATTCCACTAATTGTGGAGATAAAGGAGGTAACAAATAATTAAATTTGACTAATATATAAAATATGACTAATTAGAGTAAATACATAATATGTGCATGATTTGATCTGATATGCTAATGAGACAGAATCATATCTTCAACATATATTATAGTCTGGACCCTGACAACATTTGTATGCTCATACTCAGATACTCACTCAAGCAACATTGTAAACACCTTGTTTTATTTACCGTTTTCAATGCCTTTTAAATCGGTAACGACCCATGACGTGCTTTGATCCACCAAAGTTTCGTGGGAGAAGTGCCGCCGCCTTAAAGTCACAACGCACGGGTGACTTGGTCCACAAACATTTACAAATTTTGGGGAAAAATACAAGACCAATATCATTTACCTATGTTCCAAGGAGGCAAAGATGTACATGCGTCTGCTCGTGTACAACCCTATTAAATTTCCTACTAATAATAGATCAAGTAACTTCATCAAAATGATTATATGATCCTTAGCGTGAGATTAATGTTTCCCATCTATTTTAAATAAGACCAACTCTTGTACCTGTAATACTCCTCGTTAACCGAAAACATTATTCGGGTGAGATACCACTTTAAAGAGGTCCATAACTAAGCTTAGGTGACTAGTGCTTAAATTAAGGGATTGAGAAAATTTCTCGTATCAACAAAGTGCAGTTTTTCTTTTATAATTATCTATGTAAAAGAACTCCACAGTTAAGTGTGTTTGACTCTGAGTAGTTTTAGGATTAGTAACCTCCTGGAAAGTTCCTGAGATACGCATGAATGAGGACAAAATGTGTTGAAAATGATTCGGGTTGATCTGTGAGCCATGTACATAGCCTAACAAGCTACCGTAAGTAACCGCTCTCAATTCAAGGTTTGAGCGGGGTGTTACAGTACTAACAAAAGACGAAATAACTTCTCAAAATGATTGCATGAGTGTAAGAGTTAGTCTCTATTAGGACGGGTCATTTTCGTTTGAATCAATATTCAATAAGATCATTTTACAACAAAATGTAACCACTTTTGGAAAAAAATAAAATTATCAATAAGCCGTGACTCTAGTTGAAGTATTGTTGTTACACTAGTATAGATCCCGTTTATTCGCAGTATAAATAGATTTTTATTTTTTATAGTATATTACTTATATAGTTATACATTTTAAAATAATATCTCATTCATTTTCATATTTCTCCTCATTGAATTATTATTTGATTTGAGAAAAAAAGTTAATCTAAAAATTAATTAAAATAATTAAATAATTCCATGAAATATGTATTTTTATGAACATATTTTAATTAATAACCGTTTATGATTATGTATAGTTATAGTTTTATTTATACCAAATTTATTTCATTTTAGTTAAAAGGTTAAATTTCAAAGTTTAATGATGAATTATAGGTTGATGAAAAGATTGTTATTTTTTAAATTAAAGATTAGTTAGTTTATTAATTACAGAAAATCTATTTTATTTCCATATTTGGATTTGAGCATTTTGGAAGGATTAGTTTTTGAAGATCTTTATTCTCTCAGTAGAAAAGAAGATTGCATTTGTGTAAAAAATAAGAAAATAGTTATTAAGGATATAGAACAATTGAGATGTAAATATTGTAAAATAAAGTAGCTGACATATTGAGTATTCATATCTATAGCAAGTGGATTTATTTTATTATGTGTGTAATACTTGGGCGGGAAAAATGAGCGAGATTGTTTGGAGGTGTGTTATTTTTTTAGTATATAGGGAATTTGCCTTAAATGATCACAAAATCCGGACTTATTATTTCAGACGAAGATAACCCTTCTGAAACAAGAATTTGCGACGAGTGTAATCCTATGACCAAGTCCAAGCCGAGCATTGGGTTTCAAAATAAAGCCCATATCCACACAAATCTTACAGGTTTACAGCCCAACAGGCCGAATAGGCCCAACGTACTAAACCCCATCAAAAGTGTCCAATTGTAGCCCAAATCCCTCCATGAGATGTCCTCTTTCGTTAGCTTGCCTGTATTAACAACAATCTCTAAAACGACGCCGTATTAACAACTCAAAATTCTGCGAATTCGGCGCGCTACTGACGTCATTCGGCTGAACGACGTCGTTTTACAAAGAATTGGAACGTGTTCATTGCATTTGCTGAGGGTTCGAGACGGTATGAATTGATCTTTTACATTTGTTTTTCTTATACTATTCCGTCACAGTCATTTGTTAACCTTATATATTTTCTGCAAGGCCGAGGAGCATTTTAATGAAAGATAAACAAATGACTGAGACGGAGAAAGTAATTTGATAACGATTGCTCATTTTTGTCTGTGTTAGTGTGTTTGTAGCATTGTATGGCAATGTGTTATGCTATGTAATGAAATTTGTGATTTATTGATTGATTGATTGATTTTATATTGAGGATATGTTTTACGGTTACGTAAATTAAGTGTCGGACTCTTTATGATTGAAATTTCGGGACAGGGGAACTGTATTTTGAAACGAGGATACGAGGAGAGGACACTACACGTCTCCGGCTCTAAACTGGAAATGATATTAGAATTTGGATTATTTGGAGTTTCTGAATAGTGAAATAGAGATATATTTGAGACGTAAAACATAATCTAACTAAAAATTATACTCCCTCTGTCCCGGTCAATTGTTGTCATTTGGTTTTGGCATGAAGACCAAAAAAAAAAGGAAGAGACCAATTATTAAATGACAAGTGGACCAAATTGCGTGTGCAGGATCAAATTGCTCATCAAATGCATTTCTAAAAGAGAAAGGACAACAATTGACTGAGACACCTAAAATGGAATAGGACAACAAATGACCGGGACGGAGGGAGTACAATGCTTCATATAATACGTGTCTTGCTCTACTTTTGCAAAGTGAGCCTCACAGTATAAATAGTATACATGTAACTGTTAAATGTTTCGGATTAGGAAGTATCAGGTGCGGATTTTATGTACATATCTTTGAGTCGCGTCTTATACGCTAATATCGGTCTAAACAAAGACTTGGAGTCACATAGGGGATGGTAGGTTATGGTGAACACTTGTAGTAGGGTATTGCCGAGGAGGATCGCGAGTTATCCATTTTGTAGACCCTAAGTATATGAGGGTATTGGTAATAATTAAAAGGCTAAGGCGAGTGCTTAAAGAGATTGTGGTGTAATCATTTACATAGGGTGATACTGGTAAATGCTGAGATAACTCGAGTTCAATCTTATCATATACATATAAATTAGTAGCTTCGTTAGGGCAATCAACTCCCAAGACATATAAATATGACTCGCAATATTCGTTCATTCGTTGGTTTTGAATGATGTCACTGTTGTTGTTGATTCCTGAATGATGTGCATTGTGTCTATATGTCCATTTGAAGGATCATGCATTACAACTGCAATTATGAGAGGGTGGTATTAGATTTGTTAGTAAAGTTTAAGCTGTGCATCGATTGACACCCTTTAGCTTTTAAAAGACCAGGTAAAGGATATTTAGTGTTGTATACCTTTGTAAAGAGGAAAGTTCTATCCGATTTAGGAATCTTTGAGGGTGTAATACTAGTGTCAGATTAACATTGTTGGAGATATATTGAACGTCAAAGTTAAGTTTTGTCTCTAACATTTTCACATGGTACCTTTCATGGTTGCTAATACTAGCCATGTAAGGGTTTTATTTTAGAGCTAAACGGACCTAGAAAATCAAGAATGTGAGCTGGACCGGTGTTTATTTTGCTAGAGCACCTCCTCATTAGCTAATGAGTATAGATGGTGGTGGCAGTGAACTAATACGAAAAAGAGAATCTGGTGGCATTGGGCCAGTTCTTGAGCTTTTAGGAAGTGAGTGTCTATTCCTTACACAGTTATCTTGATTTTTGAGTTTGCGAATGATTGTACCTAGTAGCCTGTGGGATAATAAGACAGTGTCATCCAACCTTGTTTTCTGAGTTTGTATTTGTTAGTTTTTTATTAGTTGGTCGTTTTCCTTTGTCTTTTTTGGTCTAAACTAAATCCTATTCCTTGAAAGAGGGTTAAGAAGAGACCTAGAAGGAGGGAAAAGGGAAGAGGACTCACGAGGGAAGCTCTTATGCTATCCGTTTTTGTTGAAACTCCGTACTCACGAAATCCTTTCTTTGTTTTCCAGACAGCTTGACCTAGGTAGGACATCCTTTTTGGTCTGTCTGGCATATAGTGAACCTTTGTCTTTTGTAATTTATGACTTAGTGATGAAGTTAATGTACATATCCATGTCCAATCATGTTCTGTTAGCCTGTTTGTATTTTTGTGTTTGTTGATTTGATTTTCAAATATCTGTTGGTAGTAATTGTCCAGAAACGCCATCTTACATCAGAGAATTAATGTAAAGTTAGGTTTCCTGCTGATAGTTTTGATATGGGGAATAAAAACCTTGTCTTGTAAAATAAAGTAGGGAAAGGCCAAAGCCAACAATACCGAAGCAGGTTTTAGACAAGAACGATGGATGGTCATTTACAAACTCCTCTGAGATGTAGAATCCATTATATACAGAAAATATGGTAAAGAAAATAGTTGTGCTATGGCCACATTGGTCTCCAATAGTCTCAAACATAATGTAGTGTTATAGAGAGGAAGAAAAATCAAAGATTGAAGTTTCCTGGAGTCTTGAGCAGTGAGAAGAGAAGAGAAGAGTTCGTCAATCGTGATATTTTGCTTGTCTTAAACGTTTTTGTTATTAGAATTGTTATATCTTAATCCCCCCTTTTTTTTTGCGGTTGACTTTTATATCGGGGTATACAGTTGTTCACTGCAATCTTTGCTGTACATTGGAGATAGGCTCAAAATGTTGTTATTTATTTTTTTTTATTTTTTTTTTTGGATAGATGATCTAAAACCAGGCTCTATATTTTGAGATCTTAGAGTCTTAGAGGATATAATGTTCTGGGAAGTAATCTTGTTGTTTAGGGAATGGGGACATTATAATGATGATGTTTATGAAGTTGCTGAATTCATGATAACATAATGGGGATATTGTGCATTTTGTTACCTTTGCTGAGTTACACGAATTTTAAAAGTATGGGGCCGCGTTTTAATCTCTAATTCTGCATTTTTCACACTGCAAGCACAATTTTTTGCCTTTAATTCTTGTGCAAATCATTTAAGATAATGGGGATATTGTAGCGGGTAGTAGGATTAAAGCTTATCGCTGCGCTGTGATTTAGCGGAGTAAACATTACTATTATGCTTCTTGTTCATTGTTTCTCTTAATTTCTTGTAATATATTACATGCTTTGTTTAATTGTTTTTTTGCAGACATCTTATTAGCTACAAGTTCATACTACTGAAAATCTGACTCTGAGCTGCTTTTCAAGTGTAGCTCACACGACCTTGCATTTATTGAGGACTCCTGAACTTCTCTTTTACTAAGGTTAGCCTGTTTCTGACCTATATTTATATGTTGAAACTTGAAAACAGTTATGCTCTTCTGAGAATATTGTTGATAACCTGAAATCCTGAAGGCTGAAATTAACTGTTAGATCCTTCTTAGGCTGCAGTTGTTTCTACAAAAAAATGCCTAACAGCTTTTTCTCCTTTGAATTGATCCGAGGCACTGCAGCAACTATTGATGCTAATAATATTACGCATTAACTATCTTGGGTTCTGTATTTTTTCTCAGGGGTCATAGTACATATAATATAGAACTACTTTTCTCTGTTGGAAACCGTTTTGCTCATTACAGAATTTGATGGAACCTACTTTGCTTGTAGTCTGCTTCTTGGATTCTATTCTGTGTTTAGATAATGATATAAAAGGATATGTTTTCTCCTCAAATTCCCGGTGATCTGCAATTGCTCTTCTAGAGCTCTAGTACAAGTAGGAAGTTTGTGTTTAAACATGTTATGAGGAATATTAGCTGTAAGCCAGTAATGCTAATACTAGGATTTATACTACAACTTCAACATAACACAGGGCTCCTGCAAGAAGTCAGTTATAGGATGTACGGAACCTTATATCTTTATTAGCAACATAGAGATGATGTTTAAGATGACCCATAATAAGAATCGCATTACTATTGCATCACAATATAAAACCTCAGTTTGGTGTGTCATTTTGCGTTATTTAGTCATAATCAATAACACAAATAAAATGAGTCTTTGGCTCTAGGTCAGCCTACAGAATGGGTGCTTGCAGATTACACTTTCCCTCTTCCTATTATGGAAAAGTAGCAGTAAAACTATTTTCAGGAAAGTATTCACAAAATTCGGTATGTACATCGTGAAGGGTGGGAGACTAAAGACTAAACACACAGAACATGTGCTTTTGAGTAGTGGTTTATTTTCTTTGATTTTGGGAAAGTTATGTACTTAGGTGCATCTTTACACTTTTGAAAGTTAAAGATCAAGGAACTTTAAAAATGCTTGGTAGTTATAGTGAATATCAGTGATAATCAATTGACCAATCTTTCTAAGTTTTGTAGAACCTACTCGGATCAGGCTAGTATGGCTTTCTGTTCACTTGTTATATTCTGTTTTCCTAGGTTACTTTGTCTGTGAAAGAACTGTCAATGCTACAATTGAACAAGAGGAGACACACTCATTAACTGTAAGGATTCCACGACTAGTGTTTCATGATTAGAGCTTAATCATGAGCTGTTATGGATAGGACGACTTACCAAAAACTTCGCTAGTTGTGAATTAGAAGAGTTACTTTGTCTTATGCCTAGTTAGTACAGTTTTAAATGGGCTTGATAGATGATGAATAACTTGAACAGTTAAAACTTGCAACTCCATCGTTTTCTCTTCTCTGTTTTTTTTTTTTTTTTTAAACTAAGTGAGGAGTGCATATCTCTACGTTTTCCAGATGACGTGGGAATCCGCGGCCGTTACCTCTTTACCAGGTGCGCACTGGGTAAAATCTATGTTACTCAAACTCTTTGCACTAAATTTCGTACTTGTGTATGCCACTGGATTCTCAACCATGTGTACGATACTTGACACTTTATTTTACGTAAGAAATCGAGGTACTTCAGAAAAATAATTGAGTGGAAAACCTCGACACAAATGCGTGTCTGATACTTTTAACTTTTAACCTTGACGTGAATAGTGAAAAATGACATTTCAACCACTAGGAGAGGTTTCACAACCGTGCCCTAAGTTTGTCAAATTGAAGTTGGTTTTTTGCTTTTTGTCTCTGAAATGTCTCCCTCTCCAATGGAAAAAGGAAGACGGTACGATAAAGAAAAAAAGGAATAAAGGAAGAAAGTACAACAAAACACATCAGAAACAAATAGGGATAACAAAATTAGTGGGTTCTGATCTTTGCTAAATGAAGTTCTGATAAGAATAAAGCAGATGCATTAACAGCTAACTGTAACCATTATTATTGCTAAGAGAATCATTAGTTTAATATAGAATTCGGAGTTTGGACGGTGTGAATTCGGCATAATATTTAGTGTATCTTTTTATGCATTTTGTGCTTATAAATCTGATCTCTCACATATAGTAAGTCTTTTAGAAAGCTAGCTTTTTTAAGTGTTCGGAGTTAGAATCTGGCATTTTGATTAGTTAGCTTTGATTTACCATCTTTGTTAATAGTTCATCATAAATTGGAAGTCATACACTATCCATTTTTGTGCCTGTTATTATGCAAGCCTTGACATTAGTTTTTAACGTCTTCTGTCTTCTAGGATTTTAGCAGTATTTTACGTATTCAGTATCTTGTGAATAGTTGTGTTAAATCAAACACTTCTTTTTTAAGAGGGCCGAGTCGATAAAAGTTACCTCTCATCTCCACCTTTATTTTTTAAGAGGGCCGAGTCGATAAAAGTCACCTCTCATCTCCACCTCTCTCGATCTGCCTGTTATTATGCAAGCCTTGACATTAGTTTTTAACGTCTTCTGTCTTCTAGGATTTTAGCAGTATTTTACGTATTCAGTATCTTGTGAATAGTGTGTTAAATCAAACACTTCTTTTTTAAGAGGGCCGAGTCGATAAAAGTTACCTCTCATCTCCACCTTTATTTATGATATATGCTTAACGATGATGCTATGTTTCTTTTGTTGGGTATGTGTAGCCCCTCTAACTCAGAAACTAGTGAGTTTTAAGATTTCTGACACACAGACCCTGTTAGTTCTCAGCTTGTGTCTAGTGATCTATCACAAACTAGCACTTGATAGTTGATACTAAAATTGCATTCTTACTGACTGCACACCACGTTCCGGCTCAAAGAAGTGTCCCACTATTATTCTCTTCTCTTCGGTGGTTTATTTACTCCTCATTATTTGGCTTTGAAGAGGTGTTGAAATTTGTCCTAGGATAATTCCTTAAAAAATGGCACTGTTACATGTTTTATTTAGCGAGTTGTTAATTTGTTATTTGTACATGTAATTCTTATAATATACTTCCTTTGTTCGAGTCATTTGCTTACCTTTGTTATTCTTTGTGGGAGATTTTAATTAAAGGTAAACAAATGATTGAGGCGGAGAGAGTCTTTTATTAGGAACTGTAATAGGACACCCGGTCGTCAAGAGTTCCATATGTAAAACACTTAAACATGTTGGTTTCACGTAGTTGCGTTAAATGTAATCATTGGCCGTCATTGCTTTTATAGGAGATTTTGTTTAAACCTTGTTTGGAAGGTTTAGCGACTATCAAAATTATTTTATTCCTTACGTCCTAGCCTTGGAGGGCTAGAAAGTAGAAACAGTAGGGTAGTTGTGCATCCAGTGCATTTGGGCGGGAATTTTGCACGCTTTTACGGAGTATATTAGTATTCCATTAAATGTATTACACTGAAGAGATTGGAGGTTCATAACAATGGTCAATTTTTTCATGCAGATGAACCTTCTAACCTTTATTTTTTATAAGGAAAGAAAACAAAGTCGGTCCGTTAGGATATTATCGCTGACTGTCAGCCCACCTCAAGAATAGGACATGATATGTGAAACATTTTCTGGATTGACACGCTCAACTTATTGAGTACCTCTCAAAGCCTTGCAAAAGTTGGACGAGTTGGGGAGCTACAAAGCTAACATATGCAATTTACTAAATCTTTAAGTCATTAGCGAGTTGCTTATAGTTTCATTCATGTAGGTGATTAGTCAATTATTACGTTTCTTGTTTAGACTTCCACAACTAGCCTCAGAACATCCCCGTTAAAAGTTTAACTGTTTACGAAACTCAACTTCTCTCGCCAACCTATCTCAGTTTACTAGGGACAAGTTCATTTGAAGTGTTTGTGAGATCTGTGTGTTGAATAGTGGATATGAAGGAGATACGCGAAAAAGGTGTTGAAGGAAAGAAGATGGAAAAGGAAGTTAAAAATGGAGGGATCTGCATATGCTGTGACTTGTGAGATAGGAGAAAGGTGGGGGGAAGGGGAACGATATTTGTGAACTTTACCCCTTATTACCCCTTACTTTGGTCTTTGTGTTTCAAATTTAAGTAATTGACTTGTGGACGAAGTAGCAAATACTTAATGCGAGCCTTCCTCAACTTTGAAAGGCGAAAACAATTTTTTATAGAAGGCGGATTGACTTAACTATCTATTTAAGAAAAATTTGAACTTTGGTGAATAGTTTAGTTATGTGCTGACAATAAGGTGATTCTTAGGAGTATGGATCACCTGCATTTCCTAAAAGAATAGAACGATATTACTATTATCTTTTCAATTTCTTTTCCATTACTTTTCAGGATTAAACCTGGACTTTTAACCGTCGTCTAATGAAATCTAGAGCATTTGGAGGAAACGGACCTTTCATTTCTTAGATTGGCAGTCGGCTTTCGGAAAGATCTACTAGAATGCCAAACAAAGGTAAATGCTCGATTTCCTATGACTGATTTTAGTGAGATCAGGATTCCTTTTGTTACAGTTCTTGTCTTTCTGTCCCAATGATGTCTTACCAACTAGTCTTATGATATTAGAGTTTGCTTACCTACCATTTTAAATCCCTGCTACTAAAGACAACCTTCTCGATTTCACCTCATTTTCCATTTACACAAGCTTTTAGACGGTCTTAACTTAAGACGAGAAAAATGTTGCTATTTTATAATAAAAAGTGACAATCTAATGATAAAAAGTTGCAACTAAAATTGTTGGTGATAACTTTCATGTTATCGTAAAATGGTCACAATTTATACATCTTAATTTAAGACAGATACCACCGTCTGAAATGAGAGTTGCTACACAAATTACTTCACCTCCATTCTCATAGAATAATCACTTAAGGACACAATCTAGATCACAAGTCTTGAAGCCCCAGCTAATTGCATGACTAATCACTCTTAACTAATTATACTTTGTCATTAAACAAAGTTACTTTATTCCTTGATTCATGTGAGCCATTCAATTAGTATGGCTGGCCACATGCTCTCACCATCACCCAACTAACACACCCTTGAATAATAGTATATGCATTATTGCGACCTCGTTTTACTTTCTCCGATTTAGCATCGAACTTAAAAGAGGAAAAAGGGATGATGTGAGATTTCATCACCTCATCATGCCTTGATGCCTACCTTTAAGGTATCTATTATATTATACATGAAAGTAATGTCGACCTAATAGTCCCACTTCTTTGATAATGCTTATTATAATTAGTACGCTATCGTAAAGATGAATGAAGGTGCCCTACTTAAGTATTCTTGTAGGACTTATGCCTTTGATACTTGGGTCAAACCTTCTTAGAATAAACCGATCATAGGCGCGTTCTGTTGGACTGGAACTTTCTGAACTAAACTGATCTAAAGTGAAGAGTAAAATGAGATGAACTGATATGACCGGAACTAAAGTGAAGTGAACGGAAAGGCTTTAGTTGTGTCAGTTAGATTTGGCCTAGGGTTGGCCATGTTAGTTAAGTAGCAATGACAGTTCTCTACCTAGTGAAAAATATCCGCTTGTTAAGTTGAAAAGCGTAGTTATATCATGTCGATGGAAATATATTTGTGTAGAAGTATGGACCCCGAGTTTAATGTTTTTGCCTTCGAAATAAGGATGATAGAACGAAAAGAATAGTAATGAACTAATGATAATGCCAAAGATGGAACATACTTTGTCACTTGCTATGTGAGAGGATTACTTAATAACTTGATTTTTTAGTTGTCTTTTGAGTGACGAAATACATTCTTGTGTGGCGTTATGACTTATGACGACCCTAATAAGAAAAGGGTGAGTATCACAAACTCTAGGCTATGGTGCACTTTCATCTCTGCTTATTAATTCTGCTTTACTGTTATAATATGAAATTAAAATTCGACGCTTTTGTTTATCAAATGATGTAGGGAGTATATTGCCAACCAGCAGTTATATTACGAGACATAGCACTTAGTTAGTTGTTACTAGCCACCTTTTCAAATGGATATACTTTTTCTTATCCTTCTTGAAGAATCGGTTCGAGTAACTTTACCTGTGAATAAATGTAGATTATAGCCATATTGTATTATATCTTTGGCAATTGGCCACAACAATGCCAAATTTTGCGTAAGTTTTGCACACTTGCTTGTAATTTTATATGATTATCTTTTTTGTTTACGACTCTCGGTTGATGCCTTTGCCTGTTGCTGTATTCACATTGTTTTGCATTTGGTGTCTTGAATTTAAGTATATTTATCTTGTTCATTATTAATTTTAAACCTATGTTACTTTGGTCTTTCACTTTGGGCTTACCTACACAACACTCATGGTTGTCGGCGACCTAACATTTCCTGTCTTATCGGAGATACAAAGAGAGGCTCGTCTGACATAGTAGAGAAAGAGACGCGTACATGAAGCACGCAATTTGATTTTTAAAAAATTTAATTCTTCTGTCTCGAAAATATCTCCGTTTCGCTTTTTAAAACTCTTTTAACGTCCATATTTTTGATTGATTGTCCATTTTGTAGTCATGTCTTGTAGAAGGAAGTTCTTGTGTGTTCAAATTTGAAACATGACATTCTTGAAACGGCACTTCTTAGTACAATTGTGGTGTAATTACTCTGTACTCTAAGCTCTTTGTGTGAGTTTGTAACCGAAATCTTATAAATTCACCCTAATACATGAAATTTTCCGCTTACCTTATTCCGAAGATTGTTTAACTCGATTTTCTACCTGATATATGATCGTTTCTTCTGTGTTGAAATTTGAGACACGACAAGTCTTGATACGGCACTTTTTTGTTAAATGCTGGTGTTATTACTGTGTATTCTAACTTCTAACGCTCTTTGCGTGAGTCTGTAACTGAAATCTTATAAATTCACCCTAATACGTGAAATTTCCGCTTACCTTATTCTGAAGATTGTTTAACTCGAGTTTCTACCTGATATACGATCTTTTCTTTAAACCTGCAGATATTTTCATGTCTTTGCATATACCACTTGACAATTTGGTAATATTCTACTTTCGTGTCGATTTCTGTTTTAGTAAAACCGACCCATAATTTTATTCTTACTATTATTTCCTTGAGCAAACACTAGGAAATAGAATGCCAAACCTGAAGGTATAGTATGTACATAAGTTTGTTTCTTTCACAAATAATAGTAAGATTGTGACATGAAAGTAGCATTCTTTTGTAGGACCTAAAAGATTGTACCCAACTACCCTAATTTGATGCTTAATTAGGATGTATATATGCTTGCATGCTCAATTGCCCACCGTGCTTTTATTTCTCAAGTGGCCTCGAATCTTGCCTAATTTCCAAGTGGGAGACGATATTTCTGAAACGGAGGGAGTATGAAATAGAACAATTAGATCATTTTGTCATACAACGGTGTCATATAATGTTTCTGTTCAAAATTTGTTTACCTTTGATTAAAATATTATTTGTAACAGATTTAAAAAGTAAATAATTCGGAGTAGACGGATTCAGTGGGGGTATGTTATTTGTTTTGAGTAACATTCTTGTATAGACACTAGTCATTGTTTTGTTGGCATGAGAGACCTTGTTGTTTTGCTATTAATAAAATTTACAATATGGCTTTATATTGCTGAATTGGAACTGCTTACCGTACCACAAATTCTTACTTATGACGGTCACAAGCTATAATGACACTCACAACTAATTTAACTAATGTTGAAAAGGAAAGAGGGTTGTGAGACGTTGCAAGCTTGTGATCGTCACAAGCCAGACTTGTTTTATGATCGTCTTCATCTTATTACAGCTTTGTTACTCCAATATTGCAACTTTGGTGAGCATGTGGCTTCATAATTATTACTGTATGTTTTTATTGATTTTCTCTAGGTGAAATGCAAGTGCACAATTCTAAGAAAGTACCCATTTCTTTTTCTATAATTGCCTTGTGTTTAAAATAATATTTCATTTTAATTAATTTAATTTTGATTTTTGGCTATTAAATATTGTATTTTCATGTTGAGAATTATAAACTGTGAAAGATCTATTCATATGACTTTGAAGTTTGAATGTTTGTGTTAATTGTGTATGATATTGGTATTTTAGTTTTCAACATCTTTAAGAAAGTCAAGCAAGAAGATGGTGGAACTAACCTCCTAATAATTTTCTCTTTTAGGGTATCAGGTAGAATACGAGAAAAAGGAACATACATCGGATATACTACCTCATACCTTATTTGTTTTTGAGTATATGAGTATTTTTTTCTGAGCTTTTTACCTCAAACTTCATTATTTTTGAGCATATGTATATTTTTTCTGAGCTTGTTAAAGTTTATAAGTTATATTTTATTTTATTTTTCGTCAAAACTTAAATTTAACTCAGCTTATATGTAGTGTTTTTGAGTTTTATTGTAATTTTTTTATCTTAATTTGTAAATGAATGAACTCAGAAACTTTATGGTAAAACTCAAAAACTTTATTATAATGCTCAGAAGCTATAAAACTTTGTAGTACATCAGATTTATAATCTACTTACCGAATATCCCATCTTTACCACAATACTAGGTGTGTGGGTATAAGATTATATCTCGGGCATACCTGATGGACTATAAACCATGCATACTAGGTCATCTATTCTTTTACTAACAGACTTGAAGTTTAGGAAGTATCGTCTCAATCCAAAAATAACTCCTTCAAAATAGCTTTTTAGGTGGCTTGAATATGGGATTTCTAAAATTTACACTTAAGTTTTAATCACTCGACTTTATAAGTTATTACTATTACTATTCTTATTTATTACTCCGTATATTAAGTTGTTTAAATGGAAAGGACATAATGTCGGACATTGAAATTCAACATCAACTTTGTAGGGCTTTAATTGTGATGAAGATTACGTGAGAGGAAATACTTGTGTTTTTATTTTCCATGACAAGTGAAGTCTCTCGGACCCTCACTCACACACACACACACATAAAACTCTTTCACTTAGTGAAATCCCATCAAAGACATGTCCATTGAAAGCTTTATAATTTCCCCACCTATTCATGGAAATTGTCTTTTTTTTCCTTTCCTAAGGAAATGTGACAATGTTATTGTAACTAGAACAGTATCATGATGTCTTAGTCTACTGGTTAAGGCATTGAGCAAAATAGGTCCTAGGTTCAAATTCTTTTTCTCCTAAAGTGTTATGTTTTTATGGTTCATTTGTCGTCGGAAGTATCAATTCTTCGATGCATTTTTAGATGCAAATTTTCATCTTTAGTCATTCATAAACCTCTTTGTGCTGCTAACATAAAGTTAAGGTTGTTTACATCTGACCTCTCTTTAGAACATAAGACTTAAGAGTCATTGAGCACAAATAAGACTATACATCCAGATATATATGGGTATCGTACATCTAATATAAATCTAATTGAGCTTATATGCAATTTATTTGAGCTTTTAAAAATTTTGATTTACATTTTAATATTTTAGGTGTTAAAATTAAAATCATTATTGAGTTTATATGTATTATTTTTAAGTTTCAATATAATATTTTGAGTTAAAATTTTGCTCAAATTTTTTTCAATAAAACTTGTAAAATGTACATATAAACTCAAATCTTTTGCTATAAAGCTCCAAATCGAGACAATGTAATTGTTGTGTTGTGTCCAAAAGTCAATAATAATTGAATGCAAATGATTTAAAACAAATAATTGTGAATTTTTCAATGGGCGGTGAGACCATAATGAGCATCTCCCCTATATAATTTATTAAGAATTTATGTACTTGGTCAAGAGACAATATAAACATAAAAGGTTGGATTCTCTTTAGTTTATATTTGTATTAGTAAATTAGTAATTAGTACTTGTAATTATTTTAAGGTATCTTGTGTTTACATCCTTTAATTAGAGAACATGGTTCCCCATGCACGTGGGACTCCTTAATGCTTCCATACACTTCCCACCATCCCTCATTTCCCTTTTTATTATTTTTCATCTTTATTATTTCTTTCATTTTTTATCATTTTAAAACTTAATCTTCACTTCCTTCGATGTGGTAGATCTTCAATTGCTTTTGCTTATGGTGATTATATTCTCTCCGTTTTGTATTATATGTCGATTTTGTTTTCTGAAATGACACTATGAATTGCTCCATATCGAGGACAAAGTTAGGTTCAAATTCTACCTAAGGCTTGAAACATGTCGTATTGTTATTTCTAATAACAATTACTCTTTATGCATGTGCTTAGTTTCGTCCATGTTTTTGTTTTTTAATATGGAGGATATCAGGTTCAAATTCGAACTAGGGTCGAAACAGTAATCTTACTGATATTTCTAATAATACATATTCCTTCTTTTTTCAAAAACTTTGCTCGGTTTACCACCTGGTCGGCTTGTGCTAAGCTGTATCCTTATTTCATATGTTGTTGCGAAGTCTATAAGTTTTAGAGAGAAAGTTTCTTCGTTATTCTTACTCGTATCGCTATCAAGTTTTTGAAGTTGTCTTTGCTTGTAAAGGAAATTAAGAAGTTAAAACAAAACATTTAACAAATGGGAATGTTTATTTTTTTTTTGACAACAATAAAACGATTCATTATATATATAATATATTGTAAGTTACAAGAATTCCGAGTTACGAATACTGTTTATTGAAATCAGTATCATGGTGGGATCTCTGTTATGTTGGTTTTAAAGTTATAAAGTTATGAGAGGTAAATTTGTACAATGTTGTTGTTGAATTCACGTCCATTATTGTTGTCACACAACTAGAAATGTGTTTGAGGTACCTTTAATTTCTCAAAGTACCCTTTTTCATTTAGGACACTTGTCAAGACAAGAAACGTCTGTTTTTGTTATGTTTATAGGTCAACATCATAAAATCTCCATCTCATTCCTAAGTTGGTTGGTAATGTACTCATTCATGATTGCATGATCAATGTTTCAGCCGGACTCTACTTGTTATCATGTGAACGAAGATCCGAAAACCCGACACGGCGACATCACACTAATTAATGAAATAGTCGAGTTTGATTTTTGAAATAGTCGAGTTTGACATTCAGACAAATATACGTGTCTAATACTTCTACGTTCTAACCAAGTTTGAGTTATTGCCGATACAATGTATCAGAATGATTTATGAAATAGTCGAGTTTGACACTGAGGCAAGTATACGTATCTAATACTAATGTATGAGCTGGACTCTACAGTACATATTAACATGTTAAAGAAGATCTGAAAACTGATTAGAATGATTTATGAAATAGTCGAGTTTGAAACTCACTCAAATATACGTGTCTAATACATACTGATGTTTCGGCTGGGTTCTACGTGTCTACATATGTCATGTGAACGAAGATCAAAAATACTGATTTGACCTGATTAGAATGATTTATGAAATAGTCGAGTTTGACCGTTAGACAAATATACGTGTCTAATACTTGTAAGTTGTAACTAAGTTTAGGTCATTAGTTAAACATAAATCGTAAATTGTAATTTGTAATTTTGTAACTGAGAGTTGCGTATCCTCTTCCTCTAATTCAAAGTGTCTTTTAGTGTACCAAATGAGAGACATCATGCTTTATAGCTGTAGATTTTTTGGAAGGTACCACAAATTAGAGCATGACTTGTACCTTCATCAAACATACAAAATTACAAACGTTAAATGTAGTTTGTTGATAGCTCAGTGATGATACTGTCATACCAGAGGTAGCAATCGAGTCACGCTAGATCGATTAAGCGAGTTAATCGTATTTAGTTTGAGTTTTATCGAATCAATATTGCTCTCTAACTTGAATCAAGTCCGGTTATAAATCTATCAGGCTTTTCTTTAATCCCTAACATAACTAGAACCCGTCTAGTTTGAACATATGTCGATTAACTTAACTGATGGCGGGATTAGACACTACAACTTGTGTAATCTTACCCTTAACACCTAATGATTGATTGTTAGAGAGGAATTTTATTTTCATGTTGATTTGATTTATGGTGTCACACCACAAATATCGAAATTGTGGAGGGAAATAATTGATACTCGTAGATATTTATTACTTACTTCTTCTGTCGTGATCATTTGTGTAACTTTGATCGTATGGGGGAGTGATTATTTTTGAGACAATGGTAGATATTTATATTCTCCTGAAATTTGTTGCGAATGAAAAGATATCAAAAACAAAATAAGAAACCAAATTAAGCATTACAAATCATGGATTATAGATAATTAATCATGGAAGATTACATAATCACTGGCTTAATAAACCCGAAACAGGTTGCATAATCCATATAAGCTACAAATTATTCAATTCATAATAACTACTAAAACCCAAATTAAGAAGATTAATCCCCCCTTCTCTCTGAATCCAGACATACTGATAAAAACGATATTTATGCGTAATTAATATCCCGTAATTTAATTTTGACTGCAGAAACGACACGCATTAATACTGAAACACGTCAGCTGATGCCATGATAGGCTGGTTCATACAGGAAGCAGCAGAATCCCAAGGATTCATCAAGAAACTGTTATCATGAACTGAAAACAATTCATCCCCATAATCACATCCTCCTGCATACATTCCCATGCCTTGATTATGATTATAACCATGATTAACACCATGATTAGCATCATGATTATGATTAGCAGATGAAGCAAGAACAGTATTAATCTCATTAAGAGACTGCAACCTGTTTTTAAGTTCAGTCATCTGAGCTCTCAGAATGCAATTTTCAGCTTCAAATTTCAGAAATTCCTGAGTTGTAACATTAATACTATTCAGAATTTGATTATTGGATTTCCTTAAATTTCCAATTTGTGCCGTTAAATCATCCAAATGCTTTTGTTTCCTCATCCTTGATCTTCTAGCCGATTCGCGGTTCGACTGCATCCTTTTCCTCTTCCTCTCATCCATCACTTGCATTTGCATGTCTTCTTCTGAACTTGAGTTTTGTTGCAGGAATGATGATCCTGATGATGTTCCTCCAGGTGAAGCCATTACAAAGTTACTTACTTTTTTACTTTTTTGCAGGACCCTTTTAACTAATTAGTAATATTTTTGATTTCAGACAGTATTGCAGTAAAAAAAAAAAGGTTAAAAAAAAAAAAAAAACTATAGTAGTATAGTATAGAGGGTAGAAGAAGAGGGTAAATAATTATGAAATGAAGTAAAACCAGTAAAGAAAAACAACAGAGAAAGATTGAACAAGATGGGTCCTGCGCCTGTATGTGGAATTTATCATACAACCAGAAAGATACAATTCACTGAGAATTTGAGACATGAATCTCATACATTAATACCCAGTTATTCAGCATTAATGTTTTTTTAGAACAAATTGTTGTTAAAACCAAAAAAGATTGAATCTTTTTTGTACTAAAATGATGAAAAATAGAGGAAAAATATGGGATTTTTTATGAAAATTCTGCAGAGTTTTGAGATTTGAGAGAGGGAGGGGAGGAGGAGGAGAGGAGAAAGGGGGGAAATGGTTGTGGTTTGGGAGTGGGAACTTATAGAATCAGGAAATCATGTAAAAGGTGGAATGATGAATTAAAGTATGGAAAAGTTGGAGTGAAATCAGTGAGGAAATGGACTGCTGTTGGGTTGGGTATGTAGTTTGGCAATTTGGGTCCGCTCCGTTTCTTTTTAACGGTTTAAATTTTATCTTGAAATGATATTATTTGACATATTTTTAAGTAATGGATGATAACGTGGAGAACGAGTTATATATAAAATTAATGTTATTTGAGGAAACGGAGAGAATCTTAATTCGTATTTTTACGGTACTGCGGTTCTATATGGTTCTACTTGGGAAGGTTAAAGTAGAAGGGGAATGTAAAGAAAGAGAGGGTAATTGGGAGTAACTTTCACTTTTCGGTAAAGCTAAAGAAAAGAGCTTGAGAATCTTCATTTTCCATGGAAGTGAAGGGCTTTTTTTACCCTCGACTCCTTCGCATTTACTATATTTTCGTATTAAAAAAGTTGACTAATAATAATTTGAATTGTGTATAAATGACGTTGTTTATTAACCAACTCCGTATTATAATTAAAGATAATGGTTGTGATTTTCACTGTCGTCTAGAAGAAAATTTAAAAGTAAGTATGTGGGTTAAGCAGATAGAAATATATACAAGTTAATTGAATGAACTATAAAATCTTGATTTTCTAAAAATGTTTCTTTTTTTTTCTTTCTTAAAAAGTTTCTAATAAAATATATTTATTTAAGTTTATGTTTTTATCTATGTTTAAGTGGTTGTCGATGAAGCGTACTAATTTAGGTAAAATTGAATACATAAGTGTATCAGAAATTTTGCACTCGGAATATGTCATTAGTAGGACTTTTAAAACACCTTATAATATTTTCATTGTTTTTGGTGTATATCATCCGATCAACTTAATCTGGATCCGAGCTGGGTAGAATCACTAGGATGGAAAACTCTTTTTCATAAGCTTTAACATATTTACTCCTGCATTTTTAGAGTTCGAACCCGGGACATCTGATTAAGTTAAAATAATTTCTTATCAGTTCATCTAAGTACTCGTGAATATAATGTTCTCATTGTTGGGATATTCTATTGTGAAAAAAAAGTACTCCCTCTATCTCGATCAATTGTTTATTTATTTCATTTTGGAGTGTTTCAGTTAATTGTTTACCTTTCTATTTTAGGAATGCCTTTGATTGATAACTTCATCCTCCACGCTCGATTTCGTCCACTTGTCGCCTATCCTTACTAAAACCAAAGGTAAATAAATGACCGGAAATCGGGAGGGAGGGAGTACAAAATGGGCCAAACTACCAAATTGGTAAAAAAAGTGAAGGTTATTTGCCAGATTGGTAAAAAAACTATAGATTGTGACAAATTGGTAAAAAAAATGAAGGATTATGACAAATTGGCCAAAAATGCTACATCTTTCTCAAATTTCCATTATTCCAAATAAATTTGACAAAACTACCCTTGTGCGTGTAACCGGATTTGAAAAAAATCTCATCCGCAACTCGTCTCGTCCTTAGCAACTGAACTATGATCCCAATTTCTAAATAATCCAACCATAACAAACTCGATCTGAACCGAATATTTCTTCAAAATTAATGACTGACCCTAAAATAATGAAATTCAAAATGGCCTTTATTCAAATGTTGCATAGCCAAATAATCGATTTCGCCACGAATGACTCGTACGTCATAACTTATAATAATTCATACTCTAACTAATAAATTTTTCTTARGACGAYAYTATCYGTTTTAAGTTTAAGACACGGGTYAAATAAATACCACTTGTGTATATATAAGAATGCATAGGGAAAAACAATATGTTTGTCTTATATATACAAGTAGTATGATACTTGACTCATCTTATGTTTTGACAGATAGTGTCGTCTTAAATGAAAACTTTTGTAGTCTAAAATGAATTGAGCAGCTAATCCTAAAAAGCATATTATATCTAAGCCGAGAATACTCGTATTGCCATATTTACCAAGTTTTGGATTTGTGTTTTTCGTTTGGGTCATTAATTTAAACAAGGGTACTTTGGTCACATTTAATTGTAAAAATAATAAATTACATAATATTTTAGTTTTTTTGGTCAATTTGTCACAATTCTTTATTTTTTTTACCAAATTGTTATAAGTGGTAGTTTTTTCACCAATTTTGCAAACAACCTCGGCTTTTTTTACCAATTTAGTTGTTTGGCCGTACAAAATGGTAAATTAAATAGGGAAAGTACAAGTACTTGAATGTGACAAAAAATGATGGAGACATGTGAGGTTGGTGGAGGGAATTTGTGGACCGTCCAAAATTTGCCAAGCTCAGACTCTGCAACTTGTAACACAGATTTCGTGCATTTATGTAAGGTTTATTGTAATTTTGGTAATTATTTTTGTTGCTGTCACTTGATTATTCGTCTTCTGTATTATACGCAGTACAAAAGATTAATTAAAATGTGTACTGTTTTTGCCGTGAATAATATTCTTTCGAGGAAAATATTTCTCTATGTACTTTAGTATGTGAAGAGCAGAAGAGGTGTTTTTCTCAGTTTTAACTGTCAGTTACTGTACTGGGTTTACAATTTTGCACTTGTGTACTGTGTCCTTGTATGTTGTACTCACTTTCTAGATCGAACCCTTCAATTGGCACAAATTTTCATTTACGACTGTGGCGGAGTCGGAATTTGAGCTTAGGAGTGGTGAAAATTTTTAGGGGAGCAGATGGATAATAATATAAGGTACGCTCGAAAAAAATGCAAAAAATCTAACTAAAAACTTAGAAAAACTCAACGGGCACCCCTGCTAGCCCCCCTAGCTCCACCACTGTTTACGACGTCTTACAACTCTTTAAAATGGAAGGTGGTTGTGAAGCGTCGCAAATGTTTTTTCGTCACGAGCAAGAGCAGCGATTAAATTGATCCTTAAGCTTATTGATCCTACTTTGTTTTCCAATAAGGTTTAAGAAATGTAATAACTTCATCCATGTTCTATGATATTTTCGTTTATGATGATGCGAATACACTGAGTCGATGAATTATTATGACCAAAACGATTTAACTACTAGCACTTTATTTCGACTACGGCCCCTCCTCAGCTATTACGTCCTATTCTTCGTGGAGATGTGTTAGGTGTTTCCTTATTTCGTATAGTTGCTAGTTAGTCTCGGAGCTTTGCCCCTCTTATGTACCAAAAAATAAAAATAACAATACCAACACTTTTAGTCACTATCCACTAGACACCCGCCCAACTCAACCCAACCCGAAATACTCCAACCCTCAACCATCTATAACCCATTAGCCTAACACCTAATGTCACTATATCCCACCAATCTGCTACACCACTTAACTAATTAACCTTACCACTATCATCTGGCTACATTTCGACCATCTTTCTCTCTCTCTCTCTCTCTGAAATTAACTTGGTATATGTATATTTGAAATTAACTTGGTATATTTATATCTGATATCCATTAATTAACCTTACCACAATCATCTGGCTACACCCCAATTACCCATCTCTCTCTCTCTCGGAGAAAAAATCCTGTATATATTTAATTAATAACAAAAAAAAAAGGTGTACAACATTGCACCTTGGTCTTAAACAAGTTTCATTTCGGTTTGTAACTTTATTCAGTTTGTACTATTTTGAGTCCGATACAATCCAGATCGGGTTTATTTCAGTTCAATTGAGTTTCTGGTCATAGATTTCATGGATTGAGAGTAAAAAAATACGAATAAATGAACCTTATTTCAATTTGAATGTAATAATTCATAATGTGATCAGTAAATAAATAATCAATGAGAAAACACTAAATGTGAGTTTATTTATGAAAAAAATAAATATTTTTCATCTAGATCAATAAGTCATTCACATTGGGTGTTCGATCAATTATCAAATCAGATGTTTGCGATCGATTTTTTGGGTTTGTTTTTATTTTTCCAGGTTTACCTTGTATGTTGTATATATAAGGAGTATGTGACACTTTTTTGTAGGCCGAACCATTAAATTGGCACAAATCTTCATTTATGATGTCCTAGAACTCTTTAAAATAGAAGATGATTGTGAAGCGTCACAAGTGTATTTTCGTAATAAATAAGAGTAGCGACTAAATTGGTCCTTAGGCTTACTGGTCCTACTTTGTTTTCCAATAAGGTTTAAGATCAAATGTAATAACTTCATCCATATTCTATGATATTTTCTGTTTATGATGATGTGAATGCATTGTGTCAATGAATTATTATTGACCAAAACGATTTAGTACTAAGGAATAACGTCACTCATAGTCACTAAACACCAACCCAAGTCGACCCAACCCAGCCCAACCCAAAATACTCCAACACCTCAACCATCTATAACCCAATAGCCCACCGATCCGACACACCACTTACCTAATTAACTTTAGCAGTTAACACTATCGTCTGGCTACATCCCGATCACCCATCTCTCTGTCTTACAATCCCGATGTAAGAAAGAGGAACATGGATATGGATAACTTAGAGAAATTAATTTGGTATATGTATATTTGATATCCACTAAAATCCCGTAATAGTGTATAACCTTGCACCTTGTTTTACACAAGCTATAAGAAATCTAATCTCAAAACAATAGAAATTGGTGATAAATAACGATACTTACAACAATTACCACAACATAAAATAAATAACTACAACAGGCTATAAGTAACCTTCTTGTAATCTCGCATAGCCATTTGTGGTAATGTCGCAAACGCTATCAGCACAATAATGTCATTTTTCATCACAAAAATAAAATAAAAGTAAATAAACTCACAAAATCAATGTAAATAGCATAGAATAATTAATTAATTAAATGTTTGACTACTTATTAACCTAGGTACAACTCCAAATCCAAATTAGTAAAGGAAAACATTTATTTCCTTGAATGTAGAATCGAACCCTGAACCTATAGACATAATCAACGCACGCACTGAAACCGCTACGCCCCTCCGCCACCATCTATCCAACTGCTATCTATTGGCAGTTCAATTCCAATATATTTATCCAATGCTTACAAAACCCTAGCACCCAGAAACACACCGCTCGCCGCCCGGCTAACCACCGCCTACGGTACTCCTCTTTCTCTCTCTTCCACCTGTCACCTTATACGTTTGCCACGTGGTGTCCAAGGTGGTCGCACACTTCACCCCGCCCCCACTGCCTGAACGTTGATTCGCCAGAATTAATTGATTAAATTGATTAAATTTGGGTGTTTGATTGATTAAATTGTTTGTTTATGCGTTTAATTTATTAATTTTTGATGAAATGATGTCATTATGTAAGATAATTGATGTTTGTTAGGTTGATAGATTGTTTGAATTTGGGGAACTCTAAATATGTTGTTGATGCACTCCCTATTTTAAACATTAGGCAAATGTCGTCTCGTTGCGAAGCGGAAATTGTTGAATGAATGGAAGTGTAGTGTTAATAGTTAATATGGTTGATTGATTGATATGTGTGCCTAATTTATGTACACTGATGGCTATTCTTGGCATGATAATGTTTCGAAGGCGAGAAAGAAGTGACAAACTTGACAGGTTACTAGTAAGCCTTGGGAATTCAGGTTTAGTTTTGTGAGGGACGGGGTGAGACGTATCACTTTGTTTGGATAGACGGAAATTGAGGGGATGGGAGTTTACACCCTGAAACGTATCTCGTGCAGCTGTACAGTTAATGATCATTAGAAAACTACATCTGAAAATGGATCACTTAATGCTCTAAGCTTGTTGCCATTTCTAGATTCTTGGGAGATTTCTTGTGTCGATACTGAATTTACTGATTGTTGTCTGTCTGTCTGTTGAAATGAGTTATCTTCTAATAGGTTGAGAAAGGAATTTTATTTTGTATCAAAAAAGTGTATTAATATGTTGCCTTGGTGGCTGACTTCCGTTTCACCTGATCATAGTTGCCAATGCTGAATACATCCCTTTCATGGCCATAAATTGAAGATGTAAATGAAAATCAATAGATACTTTGAATAAGCGGACGGGTTCTGACTTTCTGGTTCTCTGTTATCTCTTTAATCTGATGCTTGAGAATAATTTAGTCCTGTGTGCAGTATAAGCATACTGTTTCTGTCAATGTTTGTAACATTTATTTTTAAACTAACACAATATTATCGACTAATAATTTACTTTAGAGTGGATTCTGTTTTGCTTCTAGGTACATGTACCTTTTGTGATGGATTTTCTGGATGATCTTTTTTCTGAACCACCGGCTGGGAATGGTAATTCTATAAGCATGCATTTTGCAAGTAGACGTTATTATTTCTGTTTCCTTTGTATTGAGATTAAGGTCCGAGGAATATAACATTTGGTGTTATACAATGTCAGTTACGAGCAGGTTTAAGCCCAAGGCGAAGCCCAAAAAACAACCTAAGAAAGCATCGGCAGTAGCTTCCCAGTCTGTTGTAGTGAATGCTATCGAGCAGCCATCTACATTAGATGATATTGTCAAAGACAACGCAGAAGCTCTTACAAGTTCATCCGTGACAAAAACCAAGGATACTGCTGATTTCTGGACTACGGATGAATTGCCTGGTAATCAGGTTCATTAATTGTGATATTGTCCACATATACTTTGGTAATCAAGGTGTTGTTCACTTTGACTGATTATTTGTCACAATTCAAAATAGTTACCAAGGCTATTTTAAAATGATAATATTAAGATCATGCTTTGGAGAAATCAAACATACAATTTCTACTCCGTATTTTTTTTTTGTCTCTGCATATAGTTGTAGAAATTAATGGCAAAAGTTGATATCTGTTGATTAATGATCACCAATATCTGATGGGCCAATAAATATGGGATGGAGGAGGTGGTACCTTATTTGATCGTAATAGTCGGATGCTTTAGACTGTAGTTAAGCACCTTGTTTTTTCTACCTTCTTACAATCATTTCGTAATTCTGTAGGTTCTTCGGAGACACCTGCTCTGGATGTTCTGAGTATCCAAAATGAGATGGGGGTTCCTGGTTTCCCTGATGTCTCTTTTGCTAGTTCCTCACCTATCAGCCCGTCTACTTCTGAAATAGTCCATGATCTTTCTATACCTTTAACACAACAAGACACTGGAGACATTCAGATAAATGTGGAGCAGTTGGTAAACGTGATTATGCTTCAAAGCTTCTTAATCTTTTATTATAACTTTCACAAGGTAACAAATTTGCAATTACTTGGCCTCACTTCCTTCTGTTTTGGGCTGGCCAAATGAATTAGGAAGCTGGTGACTTTTCTTGTCTTGACGCAGTAGAGATGATGAATGAAGCTGACGGTGCTTCTGGTATTGCTAATGAGATCCTGTGATCCTTTTTTCCCTTGTTCTTCCCGCATACTTACTGTTGTGTGATCATGCTAGGCAAGATAACCTCTAAGTTAAAGCCAAAGCCCAAGGCACAAAATAGAGCAAAAGATTTGGCCGAGACTCCATCAAATGATGTGCCTGTGATAGATGATTCGGTACATGTTGGTGAACTCAATTCCTTTCTTCATTCTTCAGAGTCTGGGCTAGATGGTAATTTTTCTACGAATCCTACCGATGATCAGTCTCAAAATGCTGTCTTTGACAATACTGAATCATTGGTGACGTCAGATATGTTCCAACAGGTCAGATTATCCCGTGTTAATAATCTTTAATAATTAACAACTTTTGATTCGTAGTTTATTAACAATTTCAGTGTGTGGTTTCCAGGAAGGAGAGGATCGAGAATTTAATTGTGTGAATTCTCCTGGTAACATCCCAGATGAAGAACCTGTGTTGTCGGGTGTTGAGGCTAAAGAGAATACTTTTGAATTTGTTGACGGAACAAATGATGGATTTGACACAACTAGTAAATCTCCAACAAATGTTCATGATGAGTTGACATCAAATAGAAAGGAAAACGATAATAGTGTTCTTTCAGAGGAGACAAAATCAAAGAAGAAAAGGAGAAGATCAAAAAATGCTGCATTAGAAAACGAGAAGTCTGCTGGAAAGAGGAAGAAGGCATCCAAGAAATCGGATCAATCTATTGTTCAGCCTCCCAAGAAGTTCCCTCGCGGGACTCGACGGAAAAGATGCGGTAATCTCAGTTCATCCTATTTGCTCTTTATGTAAAGCATGCTAGTAATTAATTCCATATTATCAGGTTTTCCCTCTTGAATTAGTCATTTTTAATGATAGCATTGTCTTATTTTCTGATATAGTGGATAAGACTTTGCTTGAAATACCAGAGGATGAACTTGACCGTCACAGGGTGCCAATCAGGGATTTGATAATATTGCAAGAACATAGAGATCGAGAAGCAGTAATTTCTTTTTTCCTGTTTTCTCTTTTTCTTGCAGTATGGCTTGTTATATTTGAAATTTATGTAATAGTAACCATTGTCTTTTAATATGCAGAAGAAACAAAGTACGTCGGTACAGCCAACGCCAAGTAATGAGAGGTAACAAACTGACGTTCTAGTTGAAACTGATTGATGACGTTGGATCTAGCTCCACAGGCAAACTTGCCTGAAACATTAATGCCCGTGTTTTTCTTTTCATTCAGTAAAAGATGCTTTAGTTGTGTCTTACTGCTCTGACGACTTGTTTCTTAAAATGTGTAGTGATTTGATATTTTTCTGTTACAGGACTGATAACCTGCAGTCCGAAGGCTATCCCTATGATGACGAGGCATTTGAGTTTGACCAAGATAGAGATTTAAATGAAAATCCTTCAACATCAGGAGTTCAAACAGATACAGGTTACTATAATCATGCATCATTCAGGAATACTCAACCGAGGGTAAAATGGACGAAGATGGAGACAGAGCTGTTTTATAAGGTGAATCATTGTGTATGTTTTATAAGGTGAATCATTGTGTACCTTTTATAAGGTGAATCAGTGTGTGTGTGTGCGCGCGCGCGTCACGTCATATCCCAGTTACCTTTCATGCTAGAAACTGTTTGTGGTGAGAAATAGTGGCTCGCTTCCCAGAACCCCACACGGCCACACCCCCAAAAAAGAAAGAAAAACATGGCCTTTCTCTTTAAGACCTTTATTGGAACGACATATTCATGAACTTGACGTAATTTAGTGTATCCATTGCATTAGATTGATGAAACTTGATATTGTAATCAGTGATCATGACCTAATCCGGTCCTTGCGCTGTAAAGGTGGCCAATACTGCCTAAAAATTCGGCCGCAGTAAACTTCAGGACCCTTGGTAAATTTCTATTATTTGGTGTTGTGGCCCAGATATCATACCAGGAGTATATCCAAGCAGTTTTAAGTCCTCATTAGTCCCGGGAGTGTTGCAACTGTTTATTATCAGACCTCTCTCTTGGTCCTTATTTTTGTTCTGCTTGTGCTGAATGCATCGCGCATGTAGTCAGTCTTTCTTGACTTTTGCAGGGTATCCGGCAATTCGGTACGGACTTGTCAATGATACAACAACTTTTCCCTGGTCGAAGTTTGGAACAAATTAGATCGAAATACAGGAAGGAACAGAAACAAAACCCTATGATGATGCATGATGCTTTGACTAATATAGCAACAGGTATATTTATCTGCAATTAACTTCGCATTACAAACCTGTTATTTCACATTGTTAAGCTATTTTTGAAATTACTGAACTTTGTTTAAATTACAGACAAAAGTTGCCAAGAAAAACCGTTTTAGAACCAAAAAAGCCACTTATAGAAGATGTTTTAAACCCTGGTTTTTCAAAATATTGGTGGTGGTTTTGATTTTCAACCCAAAAATTGGTACTTTCCACGATGTGTTATTTCACTTGTTTGCTGATTTTGTTTAGAAAAAGTTTTTTCATAATTTTCTTCCATCGAAATCGTTCAGTATCAGTCATTCCTTTGTTTTGAACCCATAGTTGTCATTTTTTACCACCTCACGTTTGAAAGAATATATAAAGACATGCCCTTAACTGTACGGCGTGCGACAGTTGGATATATAGTCATGTTAAAAGTTAAAACACTCATCCGGTTATATCCCCTTAATTTGCTGATTCTGCCATTTGCAGATAATTCATGCTTTGAGCTTGTCATCAAAACCTTGGAAGCTGCAAGAGAGGCGGAGAAGGACTATGATTCTAATGAAGATGATGTAGTTGAACCAACAGGCAATGAAGCCAAGCCCGAGGATAATATCGAGACCCAGGTATGTACTAACTCAAAACTTCGAAACTATATTGGACACTTTACTCTTCTTGTTGATGCATAAAAACTAATTCAAGTTTTATCTTCTTTCCTTCCTCATTTTGATAGGCAACACCAGAGGAGCCTGCCAATTCCGAGCATAATCCCGAGGATAAAGTTGCTACTAAAGAACCCGACAAGGCTGAAGATAGAAGTCCTGCTAGATATTACAATGACGATGATGATTTCGACGACTTTGTTCCGTTATAGCACTTAATTTAAGAGTCATCTTTTTTATTAGACACAATGATATAAGCTGTGATTCAAGGGTTGTGATAGAGCTTGGCTCGAGTCATGGCTAAAACATAAAATGAATAATTTAAAGATCCCCGTTTCAAAACCGTTTTTGACCCAATTCACTATCCGTTTTCTTGGTACAAAAGATGACTTACCTACTTACCTATATACATTGTTTACAGACTATGATGTATACCGGGGATTCCCCACCCTACAAGGCGACCACCCGTTCTCTCCTACCCTGTTGTCTAGTTGCATCGTAATTTAAAAAAAGGTAAATACTTTTCTAATTTCATGATATTTTGTACAAGGTGGGGTCCAAGTAAGAATCGTTCGTTACCTAAGTCGTTGACAAGTGACAAAAATATATAAAGACAACATTACCTGATTCCATAGTTACCAATCTTGCAATTGCAACCTCTAATTTCCACACACAAACTCATCATGAACAATAAATATATCTTCCATTCCCCTCTTTGCCATCCTTACAACCCTAACCACAACCCACAATTCTATTTCTAATTAACATGCCACCGTTGCAACCACCACAACAACCATCGCGAAATCTACTACTAAACCGTCCCCACCGACACCCGATAATACAAAATCACCCTCCCACACATCTCTTAAAACTGAATAACATCCCTGAATTTCTAATAACAACAATTTCTCTTCTTC
>VHZZ01000508.1:78434-92304 GCA_009801015.1 Silene noctiflora | reverse complement strand
TTTTCCAATTGCATAGTATAGAGTAAGTTTGGTTTATAAATTGTTAATTTGATAGAGTAATTAGTGTTTTTACGACGACCTAGTTATTGCTATCATGAGCTAAACGAAGGCTATAATGTTCTATAACCGTAGGCGCCCTTACAACACCGGTAACACACACGTATTGAGACCACGGAACATGGGCTCATATACCGCGACCAAACTCACTCATGATTTTAATCTCGCGACTAACACTCGCGGGGGATCCCCCCTCGGGCTAACATTCACGGGAGACCCCCCTCCCGATTCTCAGTCCCACCTTCAACACCTTGTCCGCTATATGATCGCCCTTCCATAGCTTGAACACAATTAGCTTGAACACAATGGATTTCATCATGAAGTAAGAATGCACTATCATCCCCATGGGCGGATCTAGGCCCACTCTTCTCGGGCAATAGCCCTAGATGTTTCTGGAAAAAGAATAACTATGTATTCATGTAGTAGAGGATCACAGTAACTCCTTTGGTTTAGTGATTTAATTATTACTTTCCACACAGTTCACTTATGTTCAATTCTTCCATTTGGCGGCTTCTGGTCTACCATTTATTCTCCATTTGGGTTCGAATGTCCCAAATGTTTATCCTTAGTACGCGTAATCGATGAATGTGGGACATTACATGGATGAATTGCATATAAAAATTTTAATCGTCATGCTCATCCATTTTGATCTATTATTTTGACGTTCATCCTTATTTCACGTAATCGATGGATTTGGGTCTTACTTTTTTTTTTATAAAGTCGTATGCCTATGGACTTTTATAGGTAGGAAATTTAATAAAGCTGCTTATATGAAACTCGCTCATGTACGCCCTTGGCGTGATGGCGGCTAGGAAGTAGAAAGTGGTTATCGAGTCTTAAAACTCGTTATTTTGTTTTTCGGGATAACTTATTTTACAATAAAGTACGTTATATGAAAAAAATACGTTATTTTATTTTTCAAGCCCTTTTTATATGTAACCAATTCATTGAAATTAACGGGTAAAATTATCCAACATAATATTGCACAATTAAATTAATATGACGTTGTAACAATAAAATATTAAAAACTTATTTATTTGTTCAATTTATATGCCCATGCCATTTTACACGAGTCCTATGCTAGTAAGAGATGATAACATTTACAAACGCAGTAAAATTATAGTGATATAATGTGATTTTTTTTTTTGCGGGATAACTTATTTTACAATAAAATTCTAAAATTAAAATTAAGAATTTACTTTGATGTTTAATCGTTGTTTAAGTCGTATAATTTACTTTAAACTTAAAAAGATAAATTTTAATATTTGTGGTGTTTTAGTTTGTAGAGTTTAATGGTTTTATATAGTGCTTGTTTTTTTAATTTTTTTTTTGTTTTTTTTTGTTTTTAATAAATAACTTGGTGATGTGGAAATGAGTTTTGTAAATAATTGAAAATATTGATGTGTCATAAGGATAGAGGGTTAGTTTGTCTTTTATTATTATATATAGATAGATATGACAGTACGCATAAATATTAGATAATAATGCACATTTAGCCATTATCCATGTCAATAGGATTTATTATGTCCAACTTGTTAATAAGATTAAGATCCCCGCAACTCCAATTTCATTCTATGAGAGCTATTTTTCAAAGGGAAAATGATGAAATAAAAAAAAAACACATACCAAAATAAACATACGTTTGAAAATTTCTGAAATGCTATTTTTTTTATGAAACAAAAACAGTTAGTCATTCACATTCATGTTGTCAATTTATAGTTAGTTTATAATATAGTATTGAGTGGAATGAAGGGAGTATTTGTTTAAGCAATTCTAGTATTTTCCTTCTTCATATATAGTCATCTTTCTCCAATGAACCATCCCTACAAAAAAGGAAAAAAATCCACTTAGTGATTAATAAACAAACAAAATGGTGGAATTTGATTTATGTAATATTAACTTTATCGTTATTAATTTAAGTTTTCCCTTAAACAATGAAAGAAAGAGAGTATTAAATCATAAAGATATAAGTATATTTACCTTTGAATAACAAAACTCAACAAATCTTGATAGCCCCTAAATGGCTAAATGAGAACAAAACAACCTAAATGTGAAGTTTAAAAATGTGATAAGTACTTCATAACCAATGAAACTTAAAAATAAATAAATAAGCTATTATTTAAAACCTTAATACACTTACCTTGATGTTAATACAATGATAAGAAAGATTACGGACAAATACAATTCACTTGGTGATGATGGGGTAAGAAAAAATACTGGCTTGAATTTTGGCTCACCAATGTTGTTTTTCATAAAACATTTATAGCCAATTGAGGATCCGTTTTATGAATTTTGGACGTCTTTTTTTATTATTATTATCAAATTTAATATATCCATAAATATGTAGCAAGGTTTTATGACTTTTGAGMATTCTTTTTCATTATTAACAAATTTAATATAGACATAAATATAAAGTAAGGAGAAATGAAATGTAAAAGGTTTGCTTTAATTTTATTTATTTATTTATTACAAAATTGACCTTGCATGTGAGTTGTTTAGGGAGTAATATAAAGAGTTTTAATAAATTTATTAACATATTATATTACAAAAATTGATTAAATAGGAAAAAATATTAATTAATTTGGTTGGTGTTAAGTATTATGAAGAGTTTTGATCAATTTATTACTATGTTTAATTAAAAAAATTAATTAAATAGGAAAAATATTAACAAAAATGGTGGGTGTTAAGTAATATGAAAAACTTTAATTAATTTATTAACATATTTTATTACAAAAGTTTCAATTAAAATTTCAATTTTGATTATGAGATTTATTAACATTTTTTATTACAAAAATTTCAATTAAATTGCACGGGTATGTTATTTCAAATTTTGTCATTATAAAAAAACATAAATATTTAAGATTAGGTTTTATATCAATTAAATATCTCCTTTTAATGTTAATTACTTTTAAAATAAAGTTGAAATAAAATAATAAAATCTCTCTACTTTTTGTTAAACACTTTTATATTATAGGATTATTTAACATGCATACTCCAAACTATTGCCTCCCTTCTCAAAAATACTCTGAACTTTAATTTAACTTACAATAAACTATAGTATTAACTGCCTCTTCTTATATTATACTCAGGTAACTGGCTACCTGTTTAGTAAGTCACTTCCTTTATTATCTTTACAAAACCACCCATTGACATACACTACCATTATCATCCACAAATCAACAACATCACAACCGCCACCGTCCACCCACAACAACTTATGGGCAAATCACGGACCGCCTAAACCCAACTCTCGGCCATCGCAATGACACCCTCTACGATTCCCAAGCTCCAAATTAATAATTACCCCCAAATTGATTTGGGGATCTAGGATTTTAGAAATTTAAATCAATTGTTGGTGGAGGGGTACATGACGACGACAAAGAAGCATGTCTGACTGTTGGAGGATGCACAAGGTCGCAGTTGCGGTGGTCGATGGTGGGAAAACGAGGTGCGACAGTCAACAGGGGAAGGGCGAGTCAGGGCGGTCGCGACCCTTTATTTTTTAGACAAAGCAGCGTAGAAGAGCATGCGAAGGTGAAGAATGGTGGTGGACGGATGTATATAGTGGCGAAATATGGGTGGCCGTGGTGAATAGTGGTTGAAATTGCTGTAAAAAAATGGGCGGTAGGTGGTTAAGAATGGTATGGGTGGTGGTTGAAAGGGTTATGTATGGGCGGTAATGTATAAGTTGTAATAGTAGAGAGAGGTGATTTAAATGGAAACAAAAAATGCAGGAGGAAAGTAGCAAAATTAAGAAGATAAGTTGTAGTTTAATTGTTAAGGGTGGTACATGGGTCTACGTTGTATATTGGAGAAAAGTTGGTCAAAAAAAAATTGAACAAAGAGGAAGTTGGGTATAAGGACTAAGGACAAACATTAATGGAGGTAAGTTTGGGGGAAGAAGATAAAGTTGTGGGTCCCGCGTTTTGTTTACCTTCTACTTTAGGTTGAAAATGAGACAATTCTATTAAAAGTAGAGGGGTGTAATAGTTGAGTGTATTGCTAGTTAAATCAAAGTTTGGAGTAATTTTGAGAAATACTTCAATAGTTTGGAGTATTCTGATTAAATAACCCTATATTATAATTGCAATTTGTGAAAATAATGATGCATTGGGGCAATTGGCCGAGTGATTGTCTTAGTACGATATGTCATCTTGTTAACTAAATTTGAATTTTTACTTTGTTTATTATTCAAAAACTCGACTTATATATCAAATAAAATTAATCGAATGAAAATTAAAATAACATACAGAGTAATAAATTAGTAAAAGTGCAAGGGTTTGAATAGTTGCATACCCATGCAAATAGCTAAACATGTTTTTCATTTAGTCAAACTTGTGCGCTTTTTAAGAAGTCATGCACTGGACAAAATGAAAATTGAAAATTTTAACCCCTGAAGTTTAAAATGAATTTGACCCGTGCACGTTTAAAATGAAAATTTTGACCCTTGTATGTTTAAAATTGAAATTTTGACCCGTTTTTCATTTAATATAGATTATTAATTAGTGAAACACGCAAAATGTAAATTATTGTATATATACGATAAGGAATCAAGCACCTTGAAAAACCAAAAATGATACGTTAAAAAATAACAAAAAACAAAAAATGACATTGTACTCCGCTACCACTTAAAACACAAAAAAATATTATAAAATTAAGTCCAATTTAGATATTTGAACTCAAACCATCAACCTAATAGACATCAAAATCTCTCAACATTGTGCAATTTTACAATACAGTTTATTGGATCTGCTTTTATATATATAAAATAAAAACATAAAAATCGTCTTAATTATATCAATCATTTTGGGCCATTACCCATATGGCATATATCCAATTAAACCTTACCATATATAAAATTTTCAGTTCATGGATTATACATCTGAGGTCGTACCTCTTAATATCTATTTTCTAAGTTTTATATTAAAGTTTTTGAGTTCTGTTTTAAATATCATGAGTTTGTAGTATTAAGTTTTTGAGTACAATTATTTAAAACATTAAACTAAAAAAATATATAATATTACTTAAAAACTATATTTAAAAATACTAATATGCTCAGAAATAATGTGTATATGCTCAAAAATTAAAAGGTCTGAGGTACTACCTCTGATGCGTAATCCTTTTTCTCTAAAATCTTCCTTTACTCCAAAAACAAAAGTTGTCATTTACTCTTCCTAAACTCTGCCCCCTGACCTCGTCCAACCCAATATTGCCTCCTCGGATCCTTCACCATTTCTCTCACCCCTGCAAATTCTTCAATTCATGTCACTCCTAATATTATCACAACCCTCATACTCTTTTAGGAAGTAAAAATTTTTATTTTGAAGTTGAAAATTGAAGAACAAAGTATGGAAGCAGAATATCTCTTATGTCATTTTTTTCCCTATCTTATCTATCCGTTGGATCCAAAATATTAATTGGAAATTATCTCAAGAACTCGTTTTTTAGAAACTTATTTTGGAAAACGTATTTCTCCCAACATAAAAATGAATGATAATATTAAAAATTGATGTCAAAAATTAATTTATGTATTTTTTGGGTATAAAAATTGTGATTAAATCATTTCGTACTTTTTTTCCCCTCGGATTTATATGCTCTATGTATTGCTTTCTTTAATTAATGAACTCTTTGACGTTAAAATAATAATTTTGTTAAGTCATTTGGTAAAATTAATGACCTCTTTGAATCATTGAGTTTGAAAAAAAATATGATAGTAGAAAGTGGGGTGTAGGGTGGGCCATGTATTTAAGAAAACTAAAATAATAAACTTTCAACCACAGAGCGACATCTCAGCTCTGTGGTTGCTGCTTTAATAAAGAAGATGAAATTTTGTTGTAAATTTGTAAGGGTTAAATAAATTTTGGAAAACAAAATATTTAATATACAAAATTAATTTAAGAATAATGATAATATCCTTTAATATTATAAATAAGTGAATTAAATTGATTTATAAATAAATGAATTAAATTAAGGTCATGTAATAATAAATTGATATTCCATGTCACATTGATTCGCCATGTCACATTAAAAATATGCCACGTCACATTTAAAGATGTCACATCCATTAAAATTCGCCACGTCACATTACTTTAGGTACTCTTTTAATTAGATTTTATGAATAAAGAAGTTCGTAAAACAAAAGAAAATAAACCAAGGATCCAAAGAAACAATAGACAAAGGCTCACCAATGGGTCACGAGTAACTTACTACTTCCTTTTGTTTGTTAATAATATAATACGGAGTACTTGATTTCTTTTAAAGGAATGACCCGTTGTCAATGCTCATAACCAACTTGTAACTAACTCTAACAACTTATATTTAACAAGCATACAAACTTCTTGGTATTATAACAACCAAGGCTTGTAACAGATTAACTACTTCTCATAGTTACAAAATATCAAAATATAATTTTCTTGCTCATCTATAATATTGTCTCTCTTACAAATTTTTTATTATTCTGTTAAATTCGTCATCTTTAAGCTTAATTTGGGTTATCAATAGAGTTCAACATCAATATATAACCATGTTGGCTATACATACCATCATGGGTTCTTTCTTACACAAAAGTGTCCGAGTTCTGATCAGATTTATCTTTGTGATTGAGTTGCACGTACTTGTGTATGCTGTCTTCAAATTGTCGAAAAACCTCAATATATAACCATGGTGGCTGCACATAACATAGCCTATTCTTTCTCACACAAAAGTGTTCGAGTTCTGATCGGGTTTATCTTTGTGAGTGGGTTGCATATGCTTGTGTATGTTGTCTTCAAATTTCTGAAGTATTTACGACGTTGGACTCTTGAAAAGGCCCATGAAGGATCGGCGAAATGTTGGACAGTGGCCCTGTGCTTGGTTGGTTACTTTGCTGCGTCACTGTTAGCGGTAAAGACTTACATAGATCCGGCCATACATGATGGAAAGGTCTGAATTGGAGAAGATAATGAAGTTTGTCGTTTTTGTTCCTATGTTTCTTCTTCTGCTTGCTAGTTGCTACAATCCATTTGATTTTGTGTAGCATACACCCACGCTAACTAAGCTGTTGTCCTTATTATTTCATGGTTTCTTGAATTCTGCAACACGCAATTAAGTATGTTATAGCGGTTTTCACAATCTTTTCTAAAACAAAGCTAAACTCAATCAAGAAATTTGTTGTTAAGCCTTCGTATGAATAACTATTTCGAAATTGACCATTCTCCATTATCATTCGGGTTTCTTGGTTTATAAAATTAATGTGTTAATGTTGATTCTTATTTAGTAAACGTGGCAAAATGCCGCAGTTTTATCAAATTTTCATGTTATATGGCGTTTTATTTTTTCTTTTGGCGTTTAATTTTTATGCAGCCTAATTCTCTTAAACTATGTTGTATATATGTAAAATTCAATTTTTTTGCATGCTCAAAGTTGTCCACAACAGTTGGGAGAGATTATGGAACAATACGAATACTTAATTGAATATTTTCTTGGTCGAATTGTTCCGAACCATTCCGATGATTGTTGCTATTTTAGGAGAGTGTTGGATGTGCTATAATATGAATTGGATGATAATTATTAGAACATTTTCAGTTGGCGTATTACCATCTCACAATTAGCAAGAATCAAACTACTGCCATTACTCATGTTGAAAAGAATATTTTCCTAAAAGGACATACAAATAATTGGTGCAACACATTCAAGAGAAGAGTAAGAAAGAGCTCACTGGATGATTTCATTACAACAAATTGACACTTGTATCACTGTGTCACGAGAATATGTAATTCATGGCATAATTTTACTTGGCCACGGGAAAAAAAAAATATTCAAAGCATTAACAATTTTTCTTATACCATATTGGTTTAAAGTTACACCATGGAGGTGTCTAGTAAACGACATATTGGTGGGTTTTTAATATATTCAAATAAAGCTTTTAGCATTTTTTTAACAATCAATATGCCAATTTTAGTGTGTAGGAAACATCATATTTAAGGTCTGCTTACCCCAACATATTGGTTAATATATTCTAAAATAGGAAAATTTACTCCATTTTATAAAGAAAAGTAACAATACGTTAGTTCTAATCTATTAATTACCAAACACTTAAACTAATTTTGTTGATTTAAATATGTTGGTCAAACCCTCTAATAAAATCTACTATTTATTGTTTTTACAACCTGCTTATGCTAAAATTAATCCATTGATTACCAAACAGGACCTATATGTAATTAAAGTTAATTAATTAATTAATTTACTCATGTACTTGAAGTTACAAAGTATAAATTAAAGTTTCTTACATTTATGACATATTTTACTTGAAATTACATTATATCCACTTTAAGTTATTACACCATATTTGTTTGAAGTTACACCCTATCTACTTGAAATATAATTTTTTACATTTTTACTTTGACTAAAATTGATCAGGGAGAAACTATTTTTTGTTAAGTAAGTTATTATAAGAAATTTTTTACTTGAAATTACACTATATCCACTTAAACTGACACCATATTCGTTTGAAGTTATACCATATCTTCTTGAATATAACTTTTTACATTTTTACACTGAGTAAAATTGACCATATAGGAGAAAATATTTTTTGTTAAATAAGTTAGTATAAGAAAAATAAGATTATTAGTTTAGCTACAAAAACTTATGCTTATTCCAACGTATAAAAGCTTCCGATGAAGTATATAGTTATTTTTGCAATTTTTGTTACAACATACGGTTGAACAAATATAAAGAAGAGAAGTGAAATGCACACACTGATTTAATAATATAAGTAAAAATCTATTAATGTTTTTAAATATAATATTTACGATATTTAAGTTACATATATTGGAAAACTTAGATAATAAAAATAAAATAAAATACAACTATGGAAGTTGCCAGATTTGATAAAACACTACTGTGGTTCCTGTGCATTATGCACGGTTTTGTTAGATGACAATATTAGAGATTATAACGATTAATTAATTACTTCATTTGTAATTTTGATTAGTATAATAATATGAGGCATTTTGGGGAAGATGCCAATAGTAATACGCGAGGGCTTGTCCCAATATCGTACTATTATGAGTCGTGGACACCGGTGCGGTAAAGGCCCAACAAAAGTTATTCACGCTTCCGAACAACAAGTGGAATCAGAGCCCACAGTTCGACTTAGGCTAGGCACAAAAAGAAGCATCAGCCGCACAACAAGTGGTATCAGAGTCCAACGTTCAACTTGGACTAGGCACAAACCAAGACTTGATGGTGTAAACTGTAAGGTGTGGAACTCCTATAACTCGAGGGAGAGCTAATATGTTCGCGAGAAGCGACATTGGTCCCACGGTGTTGAGACGGGGCCATCTAAGAGAAGATTGTCAGCGACTCGGCAATAAGCGGTCCATGGTAAGTCCAAAGGTGATTCTAGGGTGGCTCACAGAGGCACTGGATACGAACCCAGTTCAGGGTATATTGGATGCAGAGGATTTTGGTACGCAAGTGTAGCACAAATCTCGTGTGACATATGATGTGTCGTTTAAGGGGAGGTTATCAAGACTTGGTGATGTTAAGGGTGTCTAGAAGTTGGGGTTGTAGCCCGTAGGGTGTGGTGTGGGACGTTCTCGCTCCATGGTGGTCAAGGTCCGGGTTAAGATGATGGTCCATAGTTTGAGGGGAGGATTATTAAGGTGCAAACTCATGTCCTCACATCAGTGGAGTAAAGTTGGAAGAATATTTTTAAGTGTCACGAAATATAATAGTACAATCTCTTTTGGAAAGGAGCCCAAGAGTAAATTCGCGAGGGCTTGGTCAAAGCGGACAATATCGTACCATTATAAACCGTAGACACCGGTGCAGCAAAGGTCAACAAAAGATACTCACGCCTCCGCACTTGATCCTTGGCTCAATATTGCCATCAAGAGTCAAGACAATTCACAACATACTGTAACCTAGATGCTAAATGGTGTGATTAACCCTTAAACGACTTACCATAAGTTTAATTTTAGCATTCCAATATCATTCATTTATCATCATCAAAGTACAGACATTGAGAAGCGATTCTTATAGATTTCAGTTAATCTCGACATAACACATTCAAAATAAAATGCATAATCATAATATTTACGGAGTCACCAACGGATGCAAGAACACCAATCCGCCATTCCAATCACTAGTACAATGATTCGACACTTTGTTGTTCCGGTTATTAGTACAATAAGCCCTCACTTCGTGTCGTCTTCCAAGACCGTCGCAATAAAACAATATACCAAGATAGAAGAAGTAAACAATATCAGGATCATTCGGATGACAACAAACCACTCTGTTCTCTTTGCGGTATAAAGGACTTGCGTACGTAAGGTCAATGTATGACGATTCCCTACCGACAATTGACAGCTCCAATGCAAAATCTATTACCAACCTTAACCCGACTTTGTCGTTCTTATTGCTCAAAGTATCTAAATCATCATGATCCTTAAACTCCCATGCTTTAATCCTTGGACCATCCTGATTGGTCAACCAGTTTGCTTCAAACTGGGCTATACGTAGTTGGTTTCGACAAACTCCAAGTACACTATCTCTGTGTATCTCGTTCGGGAGGTTGATTAAGCGAGTCGCTACAATGTCATCAACAAAGGGATCAATGACTACAATTTGAGACTCACTAAGCCAATACAACTTATTGTTCCAAGATGTCGATGTTTCGAAGACAAAATCAAAACAATTTAAGGGAGAGGTCTTCCATCGACCCGTTTGAGAAGAATAGATTTGCACAATAGTTTGGTTTGGGTTGAATAGCTTAATGATACGGACAATCCGAAACCCATCATTCTTACTATCATCGTAAGGATTTGCAACTCCGGCAACAAATCCGGCAAACCCGACCTTGCACATCGGCCAGTAGTGGCTACGGTAGTTAATATCTGAGACTGGAAAATTGTGCATAGCTTGAGTCCATGTTAAAGGAACTACAATGAACTGTTTGGTAAGGGGATTAGCGATATAATAGGCGGATTGTTCAGGATTTGGAGAACGATATGAAATCAAGAGGTCTCTATGATGGGCAACGATGTCTACATATTTATGACCAGAGAAAGTCATATCACCGGGAAGGAAATCGAGGCAAAATCGATGTTTTTTGAAGTAAGGGTGCTCAGTGATAAGGCATCTAGTGCCGCCTCCTCTCCCTAGGACGAGTGTAAAAGGGAAACATTCACGTGTAAGAACACAAAAGAAGTCGGGATTGGAAATAATCGAGTTCCAACGTTTTGAAACGAATTTGCAAGTACATATTTGTTTCCATAGGAATAACCTTCTGAAGATTAATTCTAATAAGGCATCACTTAGATCATCAATGCAAGTTTGATTGTGGTTGTTATTGTGGTTGTGTTGTTCAACAGAGGGGTTAGGAAGAGGAAGAAAGTGGAGGCTATCGTTTATGTCGGAGTCTAGGGCGGCCATTGATGATTTTGCTTTCGTTAGACCCGGCTTTTATATTACTGTCTTTTTAATTTATGGAAACAAAGAAAAGGCCATCAAATGCCAGTCATGCTCTAGTTATGGAGAGTCACAACTCTTCATTTTGAAAGACGGAATAGTTCATTGATTAAGTACTTTAATCTTCCCTTCAATATTATATGTAGCTGCACTCGATAATACAAGACGCACCTGCTGGTTGGATTTTTTGCTTCAAAACTTTGCTGATGTAGCTGCACTCGATATCCTTGCTATAAATTACCCATTACAGATTCTGTCAGGAAAACAAACGTAATTGTTTTCTGTTGTTCGACTTGTTAATCTCTTGAGTATTTCAACTCAAGAGATTATTGACATGTCTTTCTTAGATACTAGCTTGGCAATAAAGGAGTTAAATTATATCATTCACTTGTCATCGTCAAAATAATAAAATGTTCAACAACTATTCGTCTAAATTTCAAATATTCTCGAAGTGACACAATTCATAATTATGGTGTCACCAAAGGATGCAAGAATATGAAACTCTCGCAGTAAGGGCCAGCAGTAAGATGAGCCACCACTTTGAGTTCTCTTCTAACAACGTCGCAGTAAAAAAAATTATCAAGGTAAAAAAAGTAGACAATGTCAGGATCATTTGGATGATAACAAACCACTCTGCTGCCGGCGTCTTTGCTATACATACGGTTAGTAGATGGTAACACCGTACTAACATGAGACGACTCGAATGCAAAATCAATAACCAACCTTAATCCCAGCTTGTCATCTAAGCCGTCGAAATTATCCTTTAACTCCCATACTTGGATCCTCCGAGAATATTCACAGCCCACCTGTTCTGCTTCGACTTGGGCTATTCGTAGTTGATTTCGGCAAACTCCAAGTACGCTTTCACCAAGAATTTCATCAGGGAGTTTGAGTAAGCGAGGTGTTACAACGTCAGCAAAGGGATCTGTGAGTTGCTATGGCAATACACCTTGTTGATAAAGGTTGTTGGCATTTTGTAGGCGATATCAGAATAATTCAGGGGATGTGTCTTCCATTGACCCGTTTGAGAAGAATATATTTGCACAAGCATAATGAATATTCCATATCACAGCTGTTCACTTAGCTTAATTTCCAAGCTATTAGAGCCTATATATAGTTGCTTAATGTAATCCAGTTTATTTACCATGAATGAAATTATCATCTTCCCTTGCTTAATTCTCTGTTAACAATTTTGGTAAGGAACCAAGCAACTTTCTAATTCACAGTTGCTGCATTTCTTATTCTTAGAAGCCTATCAATTGTCATAAATTGAGCAGCTTTTATCATAGATATTCACGGTACAATACATCATCGTTTCTTTGCTTTAATTTTCTAACACTTTTGTTCATATTAATATCTAGGTTCCATAGGAATAACCTTCTAATGATTAAGGAGGAAGGTGGAGGTTATTATTACTGTCAAAGTAGAGGGCAGCCATGGATGATTTTTGTTGTGTTGGAGCCTTACAGCAGACGGCTTTTGTAGTGCTCATAAAATCTTAATATAGGGAAACACAAGGTCCATTAGCCCTAGCTAGACCTGTCAAACGGGTCAGGTGGGGCGGGTCATATACGGGTCGGTTGTAAGGCTCCAACCCATATATTGTTAAGATGTAACAATTTTTTGTATGATACCCTTGAATTTATAATGTTTGGGATAATTTCCATGATACCCAGGAAATTTGCATTTTTTTTCACCAAATTCCCTTACATTTCTGAAAAATTACTTCAACTGCTTATATCTTCTAATCACGATTTCATAAATTCGCGATTTTTCTTCTAAAATTGTAGATCTCGGAAAGAAAAGCATTTTGAAAGAAAAAAATATATGTTTTCTGAATGTGGGATAAAAAATAAAAGCCGATCAATGTTTCTTGAACAAACTAGTTTAGGACCCGTGCAAAGTTGCACGGGTATATATAGATAACCTAAATAAATAAATTTTATAGATGTAACATGGTATTAGTTTGAATATGCCATCTTATATAAATGATTTATATTATGAAAATTAATATACAGTAGTATTTTAGCATTCAATTGTGTAGAGAGAATCACTCATAAGTACGATAACTAAAAAATTAAACGATCTGACAAAAAATCTTTAATATTTCTCTAGTTGTAAATCACACTTACCATGAAGACATTCTATATGCTAATGTGTTGAATCATGTTTATGTCCGTGTTACATATTTTAAAATAATATTAATAATCTCATTATAATCTTGTGCGCTTGTCATAAAATATGGCCCATGAGACGGAGTCTAGATCCTCTATCCACTTTCGTGTCTCATCTTGTATATCACTGCTTTAATTTTCTAACACCTTATCATTTTATAATTATCTAAATATTTATTGTATATTTT
>VHZZ01000507.1:117022-130811 GCA_009801015.1 Silene noctiflora | reverse complement strand
AAACTGATTTGACTTTCTGATTTCGCGATATATCTTTTATCGTTGCTCGCAACTTACTCGATCGAGTAACTAGGTTACTCGATCGAGTGACCACATCTAGATCGAGCACTTAAACACCACACACCTACGAGGAACTAAACAAGACTCGACAAGTGCTAAGGTCGGTCAACGATAGTCAAAGGTCCTAGAAGGGCGGGTATTACACCGCTGGCTCCGTATCAGCATCATTTTGGGCATCAAAAGCCCCATCTTCCTCAAAACCATGATCCACAACACGCGTGGGACAAACCCCATATTAAGTTTTGAAATGTGAAAGTTGAATAAGGTCTAATTTTGAATGTTAGTCATATCCAGTTTTGTTTAATGACTTGAGCACTTCATTCCCAAAAACCTTTTGGTATGCCACCTCGTTGGGCAAGGGACGTTCCTTGGCCTTTAATTTTTTAGAGAATCTGAGACTTGTTGTGTCAGATGCCACTAACATCATAGGGATCATCCTTTCATTCTATCCAATCGCCCTTGACGAAAGCATTTAGTGATTGTGGATAAAATTAGCCTAGTTTAATACCACTTGGAGGTGACTTGTTTGTATTCTCTTGGACTTAGTGGTTTGGAGAACTAGTATCTACGATGGAGTGTGTGCCCTTAAATTGCTTTTCTTTTAGTTGATTTCCGCCACTGAGATGAGGAAAGTGGCTATTCTTTTTGTATATGCATCCTTTGATTTGTTTATGTGCTTCATGTAGGATGCATCACCATTTTGGCAAGCCCCATCTTGCCTTGCAAGAAGGCATTCTACCTTATGGATGTCTTGTTATGAGTTGAAGGGGCGGAGCGAGACCCGCCAATTGTCTCAGATCGGATATGGTATTTAGATTAGTTTAAATAAAGGTATTAGTTTTAGTCACCTCTTTACTCAGGACGAGTAAAGGTTATGTTTGTGAATATTTGATGTGGCCATAAAAAGCGCACTTTTAACCCCTTAATGAACCCCATTTAGCATGCTTATTTGTACTTTTTAGGGTCATTTCGGCGTCTTTACCTTCCTATTTGATTTTATATGATTTTCTAGCCCATTTGTAGGAAAGGAAGCAAATCGAGCATAAATGGAGCATTTAGGAGCTTAATTAACGGTACTAATGGCCAAGCATGTATAGGAGACAGAGACCAAAGACCTATAGGAAATTTTTAAGGCTAAAAATAAGCAAAGCCCCACGATCTAGGGTGATCCCCAAAGCATATGGGGCAACACTTTCAGGGAAGACAAGTTCGTTGTAGATCTCGGGCGAGCTAGCCATGAACTCGGGCGAGCATCCAAGAACCTGGGCGAGAACCAATGAACTCGGGTGAGTTCTCAAGCAGAGCTCCCCTAAATCCTACCCATCTCGAGCGAGCCATGAAGAACTCGGGCGAGGCACTCAATTCTCTACCTCGTTTAGGTCATTTGCAAAGACCTAACTAGCCTCTAACATTTGTATTAGTATAAATACCTCGCATTCCCCATTAGGAAGGGCATACACGATTAAAGAGATAATTAGCTTAATCACAATTAGTTACTTTAATCTTCCCATAATTTCACTTTAATCTTTCCACAATTAGTCCAAGATCTAGCTTGTATTTGAATGATTCTTGGGTTGTAATTGAAAAGGGTGACAATTTTTCATTCATCAAAGGGTTTCTTCTATTTTAATCTTCATTATTATTGTTCATCTCCTTAAGTTGGTACAATTTTCTACTCTTTACTTAATTTCTTGTTAATCTTTGTTAATTACTTTACTTTGTTCATCATGTTTTCTCTTGCTTTAATGATTGACAGCATTACTTGCTTGAATGCCATGATGAAAAGTGAGTAGTCTCTTAGCTTGGGTTAATGGGGGATTAGGGGATTGATTAAAGGGTAGATCCATACCTTATTGAGTTCATTTTGGTTAATTAAACTTGTTGTTGTAATTCTAGTACTAGTGCGCATGTTATGTTTGATGAAATGCTTGACTCACGACTTTGCATGATTCTTTATCCATTCAACACCTCCTACAAAACTGAAAGTCTTAGGATATGTTAGACCATGAACTATGCTAGTAGGGTGACCGGGTGTACGCCAGAAGCTAACTCGACTCAACTTATGGATTGTAGATACCTCATTTATGCACCTCCTGCCAAACACTCAGGGATGATTGGACCTCGTGTTTAATATACGGAGCGATTTTACGACATTTCTTAAGTTCATCGACAAGTGGTAGCTCAAATAGTCGTATCAACTCCTTGGTCGTCATCTATGTGCCGATACAGTCGTTTAGACAGTAGTTAGGGTACATTTGAAGTCCAGGTCAAAAACCGTCTTCATTTTCTAAACCGTCTTAAAACCGAGTCGTAATATTCTAAAGTGTTATTTTTAAAATATTATTTGAAGTGTTTAAATCTCTAAAATATCTTGTTTTGCCGAAAACGGAAGCCAACATCTTCCCTAATTCCTAAATAAAGCGCGGAAAGCTTTCTTGCTGAGAAGGAAAGGCCTCGGGAGATGACGCAATGGGTGTTGCGCCTCTTGGAAAGCTCTCAGTGCCTGCTGCACGTCTTCCTAGGCTGGTTTTTGTCAGTTTTCAGAATATTTCCGGATTCTTTCCAAATCTTATATTTTCATAAATTTTCACATCGTGATTAGTATAAATAAAGGCATCCGCTTCACATATTCTTCACGCGAGTGTCCGCCCTTCTCTTCTCTCTTTGCATTCTAAGCCCACGAGCTTTTGCTATTGACACCTACGTGCTTGATCACTCGACCACGTAAGCCCAAATCCTTTTGGATACCAGTCTCGTTTGCATAGACCGACCAATTTGACTAATTCCACCTAATCAAACTCAATCAATCGTTTTCTAAATTCCTTTTTAAGGGCACTTTAAATCCTACATCAAGTCGAACAATCACTAAAACGACAACTTAATTAAATCCCGCTTCGTAAACATGTAAGGTTGAGGGTGTAAATCCTACCTTTAATTTATATTTATTTTCTATATTTATCTTATGTAAGAATTTATATTATAAGCACACTCAAAATCGTCTTCAAAACGTATTTTAAAAAACTTTTTTGACGAATCAACAGAGAAAGACCGTCGAGAAGAATCGCATCAGCAGATGCGCCTTCAAGAATAGTCGCAGCACCTGTTGCGCCTCTTCAAGAGGCTCTTTGCCTGCTGCTGCTCTTCTTCTTCTATCTCGAGTATTTGTTGTATCGTTATTCACTCTTCGTTCTGTTTTCTTTCTTTTGTAAATTTTAAGTTTCTTATTTTGTTTTATCAATTAATTTTCGGTTTAAATCCCGTATAATCCAATAATTGCGGGTTTTCGTCACTTATTTAAACCCGGATTTAAAAGGTTCGATTCATCTTTTTTACATATTTCGTTCTTTTATGATGATTTTTAGTACATATAATCTGCCTAAATCACTTCCTCTCGAGTTGTAAACTAAAAATCTATCTAAATTAACCAACGAACATCAACAAACCCGTGGGTCTGACTTTCACCGTTTGAACCCAACTCAAGAACAGACGCACAGATTGATGTGCCTCTTCCAGAGGACGCAGCAGATACTACGCCTGTTCTGGGTTGGTTTCTGCATCTGATCTCTTCTCGTTTTGAAGTAGTCTTTCTAATTAGGTTTCTAATCGACTATTATTCTTATTATCACCCTAATTTGACGTATTTGATTCTTTATTTTTATTTTATTTTGTTTAAATCCCTTTGGAGCATATTTATAACGTAAAGTCAATAATAACCATTGTAATTTATTCCTTTGTAACTATTTATTTATTTTTCTTGTATGATTTATTTATTTGGCTTTTTCACATGTAAATGAATGTAAATTCTTGGCTTTGACCCAATTGGATACTAACTTATATGTCAACCGACTTATTAAATATTCTCAATGTTAGGTTTAATCTATTGGATGTTGCATTACTTGCATATGATCATATCAACTATAGATTATTTCCCTGATCATTAGTAGAGGTTGCTATCGAGACGGGCGTGACTAGGTGTTCAAATAAAGAGCTTCTTAATGTGTACCCTCACCCCTTACTCAGATATCTGTTCATGTCACTACTTTGTGCTAAGGGTAACGAATTTCAAATTGGTAACGACCCATGACGTGCTTTGTTTCACCAAAGTTCACTGGAAAAAGTGTCGTCGCCTCAAAATCACAACGCGCGGGTGGCTTGGTCCGCAGTTTGGCGACTCCGCTGGGGTTGATACACTTAGACTTAGTCTAGTGTTACCTATGATGAAACGTGAACAAGATTAGGGAATAGGTTATACAAGACAGTTGTTGATTTTCATTCCTCGACCTTCTTAGGTCGTTTTATCTAACCTTCCTAGGCTTTTAACCAAACCAATTCGACCAATCGTCTCGTCTCGATAGCCTAAATTCTTATTTATTCTCAATGGATGGATAACGATTGACGTCAACCACACCGCAATGCTTACTCATGTTTGTATCAAGAGCTTTCACTACTCGAGCGAATAGAACTAGGAACCGATCTTACTCGTGTTTGGCGCGGACCTCTCCACAGAGACTAGGGTTTGATAGCTTGGTGTGGGAACCACCCTTTTAAACCAAAAGTCGTTACATGTACTCAGCATACCGTTATAATGCATGTTTGTATGAATACATGCTCTGTTGTTTCCCAAGTTAATCACGTGTCTAAATATCACATTTGTAAACCAAATAATGCCAAATTTTCTGTAATCAAAATTGCAATTCAAAAAGGCTTTAAAAAAAACCAAAAAAACAAAACAAAACTTTTAAAACAAAATAAACGTTTTCAAAAAAAAAAAAATCTTTAAAATATATGTAAAATATGTAAATTCAATGGGATGAATTAGAGTCAAAATTCAAACCGAGTCATTTCCTAGTCGAAACTTCGTCGGGTTATAAACTTGTCTTCCTTTATGTTTTGGGCCATTCAAATTCGAGTCAAGTCCAAAGATGTTACGCCATCATTTTGTACCCCATATCCCAATTCAGTTAGGATCTAAACATTCCCGACACACCTGAGTCATACACAGAAGTACTCAAAAGGTTTCACATTTCATATCCGTTTTTTCCTTCAAAATCGTCTTTCGAGGAGACGCGCTTAAGGTATCTACAGATACACCCGAGCCTATAATCAAGTCTGTCTTAAACACATGTCACGTCCAAATGGCGTCGCGTCATCTTTAATCCCGTCAATAAGGTCATTTTTCCAAACGTCACTCCATCAAAATTAACACTTGAGTCTAAAGTCAAGGTCAACACCGTGAGTTCAAACACGAGAAGTCACTCAAGACATTTCAAGAACCCACAAATCCGAGTCTAGTTGTCCCATCTGGCCTATATGTTGCCAATTTTAGATGTGTATCCATCGCTTGTCGCCTTAGTTTGCGTGGTCCCATGCCAAATAAAATTGTAACGCGCGTCATTTTCTTCTCGATAGGAATTTTGCAATTTCCAACGAAAGTGTTCAAGGAAGTTTATCCGTCATCCTATCAGTCGTCAAATGACTAAGTTCTGCAATCATGAAACTTCAGGCCATTGTCGAAGGCTTGAGCACTCGTGTCGTCAATGTGGAGAACCAAATGGGCATAATAAAACCTTCACCATCTTCTCATACCCCAAAGTCGAGTCATAGTTGTGAAACATCTAGGTCCAACATGACCTGTCCATCTAAGCAAGCCAATGAATATAAAGAAGCCAACCTCTTGGAAACTCCACCTAGAAGGCTAAGACGAGCTCCTAGGACATTCACTGACCTTGGAACTACATATGAAATGGCTCTACAAAGACAGATTTCCCAAGAAAAACTCCATCCAATCGGTCCAACACTAGACCCTGAAAGGATATTGCCTAGATGGAAAGGCAATTCATATTGTCAGTACCATAAAGAGAGGGGACATGATACGGAAGAATGTTTTTGCTTAAAGCATATCATCCAGGATATGATCTATAATGGCAAGCTACCATTGTCGCCTCCTATTGATCAATTCAAGAAGATCTGGCCTCTTAGGTCTAACATCATCAAAAAACACCAAGAATCATTCCTAGACTATTCTCACCTCTTCGCTCCTTCCGGTGATGAAGAAATCAATGTCCTCGAAGACGATGATATCCAGAGTGGAATACTTATGCTTTATTGTTAGTTTAAGACCCTCATTAGACTACTATAATGAAATGATAGATTACATGTTAATTTACTAAGATGGTCTTAACTTACATGCATGCAAAGGAAATTAAATAAAAATTAGTAAAAAAAAAAGTAGAATTTTCTTACAATGATTATAAGGCTATAAAATTACTACAATAGTAATTTTATGGAATCAAAATGCTTGGTGAACTCCTAGTATCCAAATTAGGACACCTCNAAAATGCTTGGTGAACTCCTAGTATCCAAATTAGGACACCTCCTTTGGATGCACCAAAGACTAAACACAAATTTCCTACAAAATATTAACATATAGTTTGTAGAATTTTTTGTATAATATAGATAATAATATTACTTTGATAATATTATTTGATGTATATTATTTATGTGATTATTTTTTATGAGGCTTTGATAAACTAATTTGATCAAGTATTGGATGAAAATGATGAAGAAAAATGTCGTTTTTTTCCTCCTTGAATCAACCGGCCAAGTCCCCTTATTAGAGTAAATTTTTGTCTTAAAATCCCCCTTTAATGTGTGTAAGAAGAGTCTATTTATAGGCATTGAAAGGTAAAGAAATGAAACCATTTTTTTAGTGGAAAATGTCCTAACATTATGTTCAAACAACAAGTGTCTTATACAAGTAAAACCGGTCCACTAAAAGAAAAATGAGTCCATTTCGATTTCCGACATTTGTCCCACAAATGCTTATAAGACTTATATTTAATTATCTATATAATTAAATATTAATTTAATTATTTAACACTTAAATAATATAAATTAACAAATAATGTATACTTAACTATTAAGTGACATTTTACCATTTTTATCAATATAAAATGTGTCTTATAATAATTAATTAGTTACTTTTACAACCTCTTGTAAATATTATTATCTAATTAACTCCGCCTCAAAACATACACACATATCGTAACAATTTAGTTAATTAACTATTAATTACTAAATCATCGTCTATTTATTAATCAATTATCAAATAGTTGAATAATAAATTTCTTTGGCCCGAGTTCGTAATTCGTCATCAATAAATAAATTCACTTGACTTAATAAAGTTAACTTATACAAAATACTAATTATATATCGTATCTCATACAAATAATTAGTTTACTATTTGGGTATCATCCTTTAGGTGTGACCGAAAGGGATCAGTTAATCACCGTTGTCTTACGACAGTAACGTCAAACTCTAGTCAGCCGAGCGTTACCGATTTACGTTGATCAACTGACAAATAATAAATTATATCCCTGATATTCCTTTTATAAGATTTATTATGTAGGCGCACTATTGAGGAGGACACCTACTCTAACATTTATGCTGCCATCAACAATAAAGTTTCCAAACTAGAGGGAGCCATCAATAATCTAAACACCAGGCTTTCTAGTATGGAAGGGAAATTTGTCACTTTTGAAAAACAACTTGCTGAAATGGGTAAAAAATTTTGATGCCCAACCACTAGAAAAGGGAGAGGGTGTTCACACAATCCCTCAACCTAGCACTCTATTGGAGAAGACAAATGAACAACTCATCCCTAGTTCTTCTCATGCCTCACATCCATCTTATCCAGGAATCAAAATAGCTAAAGGCAACCTCATGGAGCCTTCATTGAAGAATCTAAGAAACCGTCTAAGGTCGTTCACTAGTCTAGGCATACCTTATGACTTTGCTTTGGAAAAATTGTCCTCTCTGGGTATCCTACAACCTATCAGTCCAATCCCGGATCTTAAGCCAGAAAACGTAACGTGATTTTGGGTTGACAGTTCATATTATCAATACCATATGGTCATAGGACATGATGTCGAGAATTGCTATAGGCTTAAGCATGTTATACATGGCAGGATTTTCGTCTCGCTCCAAACTAGCTCAAACACAGAAACCAAGCAGTCTTATAAGGAGTTTAATCCTTCAAATAATCAAGACAATGAGCACTCCACCAATCATTTGGTGAAAGGAAAACCAACTCACAAATGCTCGATCAATCAGGGGAGGGTACATTAATCGAACATGTCATTAACTGCCTTAACCCAAATTATGCATCCCGTTTGAAAGGTTGTGACATTAAAACCGTTGAAAATTTATCGATGGAGATCGCACGCATCGACGTGGTCATCCTCTCGAAGGCTCCCAACAAAAAGGGTACACCTCCTAGGACATTGGTATTATATATGCCGATGCCCTTCAGAGACTCATGAAACAATGGAAGTTGAAGCCAATTTGGCCTACACCCGATACAATACCTGAAAAGAAGACCCGGTGATGTAATATTAATGTCTATTACCAATATCACAAAGGTAATGGACATGATACCGAGATGTGCTATAAGCTCAAACATGTGATCCAGGATATGATTGATAACGAGAAACTGCTTCTCTCAGCTTTTAACCAGCCAGATAGCTTAGTCAATCCTCATGGATATACCATTCCAGCAAAGTAAGAAACCCTCCTCGACTGTTCTCCAGCCATCATTCCAAGCAATCAAGACAGGATGCTCAAATGGTTCAACATTCAAGACCAGACATTCAAGCCACCAAATGCCGAAAGAGAATCCTTTGAAGATAACAGTGATGATTAGGAGTCTGAATCTAAGATCGAGTCAGAGTCTACGTCCGAGTCTTAGGCTTTCTTTCCCATAGTTTTACAAGTGCATGTGTTTCTTCATTTACATTCCTAGTGATGACTTGGGGGCGGTCCCACCAGTCACGTGTCTTCTCGAGTCTATGTTAAATTTATTCATCGTTTCAATAAAAGCACAACTTTTAATCCAAATACTCCTCTCCTCTACTTCTTTCCTATTTCCTGTGACAACAAGAATTGATTTTAGACATTTTAAAATGAATGACCAAACATGCCGAGTCAATGTTAGTACACTTAAACCATGTTCCATTCAGAGTGGTGGAGAACCTGAAATTCTCTTTCCTTACCTATTCCTTCTCTGGCAATAGAAACCTCGTTGTAACCCAGTTTAGGACGATCATATCTCAAGAGATTCTAGGATGAATCCAGGCCGTCTCCCTTATTAATGATCCAGGATGGAAGGCAAGCCCATTTCCCACAATACACAACCTGTTTACTAAAGACCGTCCCATTACATATAAAAGGTGTTAGTCTGACCTAAATCCATGATAGCAAGTCTTCATCAAATTCAAAGACAGATCCAAAAGCCACGAGCCAAAGAAGAAAAGCTTAATCAATAAGAGAGATTGATGCCAATATCTGATGTCAAAGTTATTTTCAAAGGGTAAAAAAGATGGATCCTGAAACATGCAAGATAGATCCCGTACCAATAATCCGAGTCCAATCAAGAAAAACCCTGAAAACAAATGCCGAAGCCTGAAATCAAATGCCGAAGTCTAAAGAGAAATCCTAAAACCGGATGCCACAAGTTAACAGCCGAACCTCAGTTGCAAAGATGCCAAATGGTCATCTAGCACCGCGCTATAGCCTTTCTACATCCTAAATCCTTCTCAAGACCATTACAGAGAGATAGTTAGGAATTTTGAGAATCCCCTCAAACTCGTCGAGTATATACCCATCGTTTAGGGACAAGACATGGAAATCTGAACCCGCGTCAATTAACCTACCCCTTTTTGGTGCTCAGGCTACATCAAGCTTGAGACCCCATTTTCAAGCCATATTACGAGCCATAACCACATCAAGCCTTAACTCCACAAATCAAGCTCCAGAGATTTGTTCATTCGAAACCTTTTATTTCCAAGCTCCACTTTCCAAAATATTCAAGCCATTTTCACCTTGACCCAGATACAGAGTCTTCAAATACTTTGCTGCCTAGAACGACACATACCCAATTCATCCTTAGGGTCCTGTTTTGAGTGTGCTCACATGACAAGGAAATTTTTATAAACTACACCTCTTTGGTCTACGATCAAAGAAGAAATTATCTCAAATCGATTCTTCAAAATCACCTAAAGGAATATACCCTCGTGACCCATGCACTCTAAGGCCCTAGCAGCTAGCTTAGGCACCCACACTCAGAACTAGGATTTGGTTTGATTTCACTTCACGCGAATACGTAGGCAGTCCTCTACAATGACACAATTATCCCAATAACCAACTTTCAACCTCAATTCTCAAAGCCAGCTCAGAACTACGATCTAGTTTGATTTCACTTCACGTGAGTACGTAGGGAGTCCTCTACAAGGACACAACCATCCCAACCATCAACTTTCAACCTTAATTGCCATCCCCTCAAATTTCGCAGTCATCCCAACCGTCGTAACTATCTATTTCTACCTCTTTACTAGGGGCTCCTTCTCGTCGCCTAGTTTCCCTTTTTGCTAAATACCCTGGTCATGTTCTAATCCTGAGGGATTCTCTTCCGAGATGCCACCCTTCCTTTATTCCTCCCTTTTATTTTTCGAGTCTCATTTGAGTCAAGCTAATGCTCGGTCCATGATAAGTGCTTAATTTACACACTTTAACCCCATAGATTAGCTCTATTTTACATGTCATTTAGAACTTATCATAGTGTTTTTGAGCAAATATTGTTATTCTAGTTGCATTTGCTAGTTTAAACATGTTTTATAGGTATTTGGGCTTTTAGGAGCTAAAATACACCAAGTATGCAAGCTAGGATACAAAGGCTAAGTCAAGAGCAACTAATGGACTAAGTGTAGTATTTTGCATGTGTTTGTGCATGAGGATTTGTTGGGTTAATGTAGCAAATGAAAATGAAGTCAAATGCAAGTCAAGCCCAAGAATTCAAGTCCAAAATGAAGTGAAGAGCTTAGGATTCTTAGATGCTTAGGATGCTAGGGTTAAGACTCTTAACCGGGTGATTAATCGTGCCTTAATCCGCAAGCATAGGATTCCTTAGCATTAATGCAAGGAATTAAGGAGGACGGCCTAGAAACACACGACCCCGATCGAGGTTGGTGGCCTCGATCGGGGCGGCAGCTCCCAAGGTCCAATCGTTTCAAGCTCAATCCCCTATAAATAGAAGACCTCGTCCATCACTTTGAACATCACTTCTTACACATATTTCCTTATAATTCTCTCTAAATAATAGTAGTTAGTTTAGTTTAGATTAGTATTTCATTATTGTTACAAACATTTCATTTATCAACTTCAAGTTATTCAAAGTTTCATTTCAAGTTATTTCATTTTGTATTGTTCCTCAATTTTATTTCCATTTCCATTTCAAGTTAAATCTATTCTTAATTCCAATATGTTTATTATTTCAATTGTCATTAGTTTAGTCCACATTTATATTATGCAAGAGTAGTTTACCTTGTCTAGGGAATGAAGGGAGCTATGCATTAGTAATCATCCTAATATGTTAGAATAATATGTTTTAATTTTGCATATTTGCTTCTACACATGCTTGCTTTGTAATGCTAATCTTAGTTTATTGATCACATTCTAGGATTAAACTTGTTTTACAATCTATAAGTCGAAAGGCACGGATTCGTATTAGAACTAGCATGTTGTAGTAGATCGACTTAACTCATAGTGAAAGCTTGTTAGGACCCGATCTAAGGCTTGATACTAATAGTGAAAGCTGGGTATCTCTAGGCTTAGGCATTAATCTTTATTTGCATCACTAATCTAATATGTTATATCTTGCTATGCATGTGTGACCCGACTTCCCTAGACATYCTTTATCTTTATTGTTTTCTTCTTTTTATTTACAAGTTTATAAATCAATCAATTATCAACCATCCCTCCTAAGATTAAATTCGTCCCATAGCAACTATTTAGCAACCACCGTACTCCCTGTGGATTCGACCCCTAAATACTACATTAATTTGTTGTACCTAGGGTTTTTATTTTTAATAGGTTGGCGACGACCTCGCCAAATTTTGGCGCCGTTGCCGGGGAGCACGGTTTTGTTTGTTATTTAGTTATTGGATTTTATCTTATTTTGTCCTTGAGAGCACTTGTTCCTTAGGATTTATCTCATCGTTTTCTTGCAGTTTTAATACTTATTTTGTAGGTATTAAAGCTTGGTCTTTCATAATGATGGATCGATTTGTCTTTCAATAAGAGTATGAGCCTTTTTATGCCTATCTCGATCGATTTTATGCCTACGTCGGTGGTCTCCATTCTCTTGGATACACTTTTAGTGAACTCCACTTGGGCCATGTCGTGCTTAATTGCTTAAACTTCGAGACACGGGAAATGGGTCTTTACTTGAGCAATGGTGTAACGCCCTGACATCTTTAAGATAAAACAAGGAGTACAAAAGTAACCTTTTTATTTACTAACAGAGTTTACAGAAATACTACTGAAAAGTTTTACAAGGCGCTACCGCCGTATTTTCTCTACAGGAAAATACAAGGCTACCACCATTACTACTAACTTACTACTTGACTAATTATTCTTTTACTATACAAGTCTATCATGTTACTCGTTATTATAAGTATGACATCAGTTCCTTCCCACATTCTTATTCCCGCATTTCCCCAGCACAACAACCTGAAAAAGAATATAAAAGTAACGGATCAGCCAACCACAGGCTGAGTATGATTTCAGTTCCCTTCAATGGCCTTACGTTCCATTATTTGATTCTCTTTTTTTCGTTTTCATACGGGTCCCTTAAAAATACATATCATAAACCAGGGAGAATACTTGAACGTAAAAAAAAAAAGACGGACATAAACCCTTTATTTTTTTTATCATAATCAGGCCTACCATTACTGAAAAGAGACTTATTACGAAGCCGAGACTCCTCCAGCCTAAGTCCACCTTTATGTAAATAGTATAAAAATATTCGGGTCTGAGACCCATCTCGGCTTTTGCCGGATAACATCATTATCATTCATATGGGTTCATACTCCCCCATCGCCATCCTTAAAATAAGTTTCGTCCCGAAACTTGAATTAGCTTAGTTAATCCAGAAATACCTTATTCATTGAAATAGGTGAGGGTATTTGTCTTTCATTTCCAATTATTCTTCCCATGTTGATTCCGTCTCATCATGACGGGACCAAAGAACTTTCACCAATGGAATGGTCTTGTTACGGAGGACTTTTTCTTTGTAATCCAAGATTTGAATTGGTAGTTCCTCGTAACTAAGGTCTTCCCTAACTTGTAAAGGTGGTATGGTAATTACATGACTAGGATCAGAGATCGATATACTTCTTTAATACTGAGACGTGGAAAACGTCATGGATTTTTGATAGTTCCATCGAAAGTAGCAATCGGTATGCCACATTTCCCACTCGTTCTATTATTTCAAATGGTCTTATATAAATCGGGCTTAACTTTCTCTGCTTTCCGAACCGTACCACTCCTTTTGTAGGTGATACTTCTAGAAATACCGAATCACCTTCCTAAAATTCTATGGGTCATCTTTTTAAGTCGGTGTTACTCTTTTGACGACTTTGAGCAGTTCTCATTTTCTCTCTTATAACTCTTATTTTATCCGTAGTTTCTTGTATCAAATCAGGTCCAATGATTTTAGCTTCATCTATGTCACTCCAACACAAAGGCGYTCTGCACTTTTGTCCATATAGAGCTTCATAGGGAGCCATACCAATAMTAGCATGATAACTATTATTATAAGAAAATTCTATTAGGGGTAAGTGTTTCTCCCATGAGCCTTGAAATTCCAAAATACATGCTCTTAACAAGTCCTCTA
>VHZZ01000507.1:15281-30629 GCA_009801015.1 Silene noctiflora | reverse complement strand
AATAAATCACTAAAACGATATGGAAATGTGTGCTAGAATGGACCGTAAAGTCTATAAGGAATGCACACATCAGTGCGCTGGTTAGTCTGCCGGTGATCGATTGGTGTGATTAATTGAGAGATTTATTAGATTGAAATAATAAGGAAAATGAGGGTGTAACAAGAGCATAATGATAATTCATACCCATAAAAGAGCTGAAGAGCATAACCCTATCGTTTTTGTTACAAAGTTTTCTTTTTTGTAAGTTCATTTCAATTCAATTGAGTTCAGCCCGTTTCAATTTGTAAGTTCATTTCAATCCCATGAGCACTTAGATCAACTGACAATGAGTTGTTCTAGCTTAACCAGAGGTCTCGTGTTCGAGCCCTGGGAACGCAACAGTGTTGAAACTCATGAGGGAGAGCTTTACCGACCTAGTTGTCCTACCCGGCTCGACTCCGGATTAAACCGGATGGACACCAAAAAAAAAAAAAAATGAATAGAAGAAAGTAACCCGATGAGACCACCGTTTGCCATGCTTTTAAATCCCCACCCAACTACACCTGTTTTGTCACAAATTCACCATCTTCCTTGTAAACCCAAACTTCTTTTCTTCTTCCTGTTCCTTTCTTTCTCTCTCTTCTTCCTCAACCGCTTTTCCACCATCCGATTCATCGCTGTTCCATAAAATCAAAGGCCTACGCTTCTTCCAAGGTCTAATTTGTTCATCTTCATCATCATTTTAATCTGATCATCCTTTAATTAATTATTCTTTTTTGCCCGCGTAATTTGTACTCCTTCAATTTCGGCTCTGATCATCGTCTTTTTCGTCGTCCGATCATCGTTTTTCTGCTGCAATTAGTTTTGTTTCATCATCTGATTATTTATTTTATGTTCATTTGTAATTAATTCGCGACTATTATGATCATATCTTGTATTAATATTTTTGCCGCTTGATTATTCGTTACTTTTTAGGTTGATTTTGATGATTTATTAGGCGAATTATTCTATTTTTCGAGCACTTTAATATTGCTATGTTTTTTTTGGTATAGTTATAAATTATTACCGAAGATGTCTGTGTCTAGTGGTTGCGGTTAAAACGGAGGTATATAGGTCCCAGGTTCGAATCCCCTCCCCTCTATTGTAATACTAGCGCGCTGCGCTTCGTTAGACTAAAAAATAGTTATAATTTATTGAGATTTAAGTCTTTAACAATAAAATAAAATAAAAATATAGAGGTATAGGAATAATTGTTTGAGGGCAATCATTGAGTACCTTGTTAATTGTTTATTTATGATTACTTTGACAAGATCAATCTGTGGCGTATCAGATTAGTACTTTGGGGCTGATCTTTTAATGCATCAAGGTGAAATAGAAAAAAAAGTAATCGAAAATTGTAGTTAAATTTTGAAGCTTTCATCTTTTTGGGCAACGGCCCTTGTTACTCCCCATAGTTTCGTCGTTGAGGTAAATTTAGTTGTGATCAGGTACTACTTGGTTTCGGTGTTTGATCTTATGCGTGAACAAGAGCGATGAAATGATCAACTTGGACACTGTTTGGTTGCAGAAATGGTTGCAACTGTGTAATGTTTTGAGACGTGAGGTTTATTGGCATAGTTTTGGTGGTGGTTGATTGGCCATTTGTCCATTTTCGGTTAGTTTCAATGTTAGGACTTGAGGTTGATGGTCTTTTATAACTTGTTCGCGATGTTGTGTCACTTCCCACGTATAATGCCACAATCGATAGTTCTGACTGTATGCTGTTAGTCTGTTGCTTGTGCTGTTAGTCTGTTGCTTGAGGTAGGAAGATTTGTCAACTATTGCTGGGGTTACTTATTTTTACACCCAGTATAGTTTTCCACTGTAACTTCCCCTACAAGAACGGGGTGGAGTTATTGAATGTACAAAGTGAAATTGTGTGAGCCTGGTTGTGGTGGTGGGCTATTGTAAAGGATTTGAGCGAGAAGGGGTGTAAAGCAAAGATGTTAATTTGTTTTTAAATTTTTTTTTATTTATTTAACTTAGACCGTTCGTTTCTTTCTGGTTCTTGTTGGTAATATTGGAGGATTTGTTAATCAAGTTGAATTTTATTGTCGTCTTCATGTTGCAAGGTTTAGGCCGGGAGTTAATGTCTAGCGTCTCTACTTGGTCTATTGTTTGTCATGAAGGTCTGTATAGTTTGCTCCATTTTAATGTTGATTTTTATTTTTTCATAAAAAAATCAATCTTATTTTCGTGGTAATTCTATTTTAAATTTTAATTTACCTAGTGTTTTATGAATGTAAAGGGCGATTGTATACGTTTTTCCTTTTCTTCTGTTTTCTGGGTTTATAAAGTAAAAATAATATGCTTTCTGAAGGTGAACTTTTCTTTTTACCTGTCTTGCTTACGAAATTTCAACCTTTTCTAGTTGCTTTAAGATGCGAGGAAAAACAAATTTTTGAAAATGTGTGTGGTAATTGTGTGTTACAAATGGTTAGTTTAACTGTATATCTGCTAATAATCTATTATCTTATTGCAGAGGAGCTATTTCCAATGGACCTTTTACCAATGTTTTTTACATTGATTGTCTTTACCCCCGAGTCTCAATAGAGACTCCAAACTCATCTCCTTCATTTGGAGGGAGGAGTTTGTGCAAATTGAATTTGCATTCTTAATGTTGGGGGAAAGAGTGGTATTTCTCAACGAATGGTCTCAGGTAGTTGCAGACATCCGTAGTAGGTTTGTGGATTACATCTTTTCTTGGTTTGAATAAGAGAGACTGAAATAGTGTTGCTTTGGGAGGTATTCTTCTGACTATAGCAATTTCGTTACTGCCAGGGTTCATTTGCATTCTGCAGATCTTATAGCAAACCTTTCCAGTTGTCCTTAGGTTATGGTGATTTCTAAATGAGGAGATTCCACACATGAGCCTTGATTTGGTGGGATTCATGTGCAAAGCCTTCTGCACTTTAGCACTAAGGTTGGAAATCCATTGTCCTGAGAGAAACAAAGACGAGGACCTGTTTGGAATAAGCAGGGATTAGTATTAGTGGGTTTTGTCAATATTACAGTTCCTTTTCCTTTTCACTGCTTTACAACTCTCTATCGAGATAGTTCTTTATGTAGATATTAGACATTACTCATTTATGGCGTAGGAATATTTTTATGTTAAGCTAGTTATCAAAACTTAAATATTGTAATGCTTTGTTGGATATATATATTTCTTTTCATTGGATATTTCCTTTGTACTCCACATGTTCTTGCCTTTTCCTTTCAGTTTTGTGCTTAAATAAATACTTCATATTGTCAAGATATGTTTGACTGCATGTTTACTTTTTAGAAGTCTCTGTGGTGCTTGAAACAAGTAACTTTGCTTACACAATTCTGTTTCTTTGGCTATGGTTTAACTCAGTAACGTGCACCACTGGCTTGATTGTGTTTCATGAACTAATAAATGTTAAACAGTGTTGCTCAAAGAATATTAATAGTGCGGCTGGTATTGTGAAGTGCTGAGTCTAGTTCCCTAACATTGCAATATCCGCTGCTTCTAATTTTATGCCAATCAAAGACCATTGTTGAAGTGGAATTTCTGAATGAATAACCTAGGTATTTGTTGTTTACGGACACTAATTTCCGGATGGAGATGATGAATAGTAGAAAGTCCCTTTTTGTTTTGGGATGAGGGAAAGGTGGCCGAGGAATGGTGTGCTATGTTGGTTAAATGTGAAATTATTTTGGGCATAGCTACAGATATTTTGCATCAGGAGGTGATGTAAAACTACATCTGGATGCCTCAACATAGATGATGAAATTTGATTAGATCTATACATCTTTTCCTTTGAGCAAACTGTTGATTATTTAAATTAACGTGGACACCTTGGAATTGTGTACACATTGTTACCAGTCTACCACAAACAAACCTTATAAACCTCCTTGCAGTTTTGAGATTAAATGTTGGATTGTTTGCATCCTTTTTTCTTGATTAACACGTATGTATCTTGCATCTCTCTTGCTTCAGTATCTTTAAATTTTATCAATTTTAAAGTGTTTTTGCATCATGAATTGAGCATCTGCAAGTTTTTTGTTAAATTTCTATCTTCCTTTGCATGTAAACTTGCATTTTCAATCGAGCTAAAGACCCATTACTATTCAACGCAGCTATTATTTTGCTTTGCTTTTATGATGTATTAAAGCACATGACCTCTAAAATATGTGTGGCATATATTATGTTCCATCTCACTCTATCTCACTTGTCTCGTCACATGATAACTTCTTTGTATCCTGTGTCATTTACATCACTGGAAGTCTCTTACTTCGCTGACGGTGGACACCTATTATCGTACAAGGCATAGCTTTTGACATGCACCATTGGGATTTAAAATTATTTCATTGTCTTTGACTGCAATCCCATGTTCATAAACTTGTTGATATAGTTCTTTGCCATCCTGCCTTCATGAACTGTTGTTTTCATTTGCTCCTTTGTTTTAAAAATGCACTCGTTCATCGCGTTCTGAGTAACCTTTTTAATTTCTATGGTTGTTAATGCATAGATTTCTATAGGTGATCACAAAAATGCTTTCTCGTCCTATATTATTTTGAGAGACATGATTGTTTGATGACTGGGATGTATATTTTATTTGGTGACTTGGCATTTTAAGCTGTTACCTCTTTTCCTTGTGTTCACTTTAGGTGATCCAGCTGTTGCTGTACTTTCTGCCCTCTGAAATTTCTTTTATCAGGGTGTTCACCTCCCTCAGTTATGAAATTGCACTTTGTTTTGTTAAATTGATTGTTTGTTGCTTATTTCTTTAATGGACGTGTCTAGTAAATGATACCAAGTGTTCTAATTGAAAAAAATTGTATTAATCTTCATACCATTTTTTCAACTGTAGACCTAACAATTTTTTTGGTATCATCAATGCAAAACAACAAAGAAAATTCTATCCTTGAAATACTTGTGTATCTTCATTTATTCAATGTTTTGAATTGTCAAGGGATAGTTTTCTTGTTGCAATATTGATTCTTTATGAGGTAAAGCAGCATGTGCAATTGGTTCCCCAGATACCCTTCGTCAAAGGAATCGGGATAGTTTGTAATTTTAAGTTAGTAGGACTATTGTCCCCCGGCTTAATTTCTTTTTGTATGGGATTATTTATCTGTCAGAAAATTTTCATAATTCAATGTCATCTGAACTGTGTCTAGCTAGTTTGTTACTGGAAAACAACCTTAGTGCCAGGCTTTGGATCCTGCTATGCCCTTATGACCGGTGGTCAACTGACAAGGAATCTCTTAGCACTGCTGTGGTTATAAGATTCTGTAGGTCTTATTCTATAGTTGTCTTAAATTCTTTTCATGCCTAGGTAGGTCTCTGACAGCATTATTGTCAGTCAGGTAACTATGTACTGCAGTGACTAGTCTTGTGTCTCTTATTTTCCTCAGCAGATTTGAAGAAAGCAGTGTATAAACACAACAAAAACTTGTATCTGATTGTTTTCTGTGAGAGACTGGCCAGACTATTGACTAGCTCCCCTTTTATATTTGTATATGTTAAAGACAATATTTAACTTCTTTTTTCTTCATTAACTTCTCAAGATGTTGAGCGAATAATTTTATATGCTACGTTGCAGTCAGCAGTGGGGGAGTAAGGCCATAAGATCAAAAGAGTTCCAGAAGGTTTCATAGCTACTTTAAGTTGTGAACTTCGATTTGTTCAGACTCTTTTTGTAGTTGCATAGACATGAGATGTCTGCTGACCCGGCTGCCTATTAGAGGGAGTAAGTTCTTATGATTGTTAGTGAAAGCATTATTGACAAGCTATAGCTTATGTGAGGGTAGGAGCATATGGAGTTAAACCATTTTCTTTTCTTCAGTGTAAAGTTCTCTGGATTTTTATCGAGTTTCTGGTGCCAATACGAGGTCTGACTGTATTTTTAATTGTGTTAGCATTTCCCTTCTTTTCTTTAGTACTCATATACTCGTATGATTTATTTGATAGCTGATTAGTTATTATTCTTGGATCTTTACTGCAAGGCTGGAGGAATCCTGGCTCATGATTTTTAACTCATTTGCAGGCTACGAATTTTCTAATTGGTGCTCAAGTTACGGTGAATGTAGCTGATGTAATTATGGCACATAGACATATTTACAACACATCACAGACGTTTGACGCCGAGCTGGATCAACAGTGGAATAGGCTACATTCTGAAGACCTGTACCTTCATTTTGGTACTGTGAAATAATTGCTCTATAAGTTTCATTCAAAAGGGTTGATAATAATAATCTGCCATGGTAGTATTATTGTGCATTCATGTTGGTACAGTACGTCTTCCCAGCAATTTGAACAAACTTGATCCACCAATATTACATGCTGATGCATCACCTACTTGAAACTGAGTTTTAAATGAATATTGGGAAAGGTGTCATAGGTAGATCTTGTCATTTCAAACCAAACAGTATTATGTTTGTTTGCAGTCACTATGTCGTAAAGGTTCTCATCATGGATTATACTTCAATGAGCCGTGCCTTAAGTCATTAATGTGCATTCCTTGTTTTAGGTACTAATTAATATGTTTTGGTGACAATTTAATATTGGATCTATGTATAATCACTCGTAAATGCCTTCAGGCCTTCATGTGCTTATGTTCAAGACCTAATGATTGTTGTTTAGCAGCTTTTTATTTTCGTCAAATGGATTTTTAGTGAAGGAGTGGTGAATACAGGGATAAATTTTTCACTTAAGCGGCTATAGTATGTCAACACTTTGATTAGATAAATAATGTACTTAACAAACATGGTTGTAAAATGGTAACATAATGTTAGCATATTCATTTTAGTTGAAATATTATATAACATAGTTTGCTTATAAAATTATAGATGTTGGATTTAAATGTATAATAGATATGTTGTATTTCTCACCTATTCCAGTTACACTTGATTGCAGCTAGGACTAATTCTACAGAGAATAGCCCGATTTTTCATCCTGGTGAAAATGGATCAGCAGACCAAGTTCATTTTGCCTCTCAGTGGAACAATGCGGCAAGATCGAATGGATATTCTTCATCCTCCCAGTTGGTTAATCCACCCCGCCATCAACTTGATTCTTCTGATCCGGCCCATGACTCTTTGCATCAGTCGTCTGCTCCTAATGTCTGCACTGTTCCTGAAACTCATGGTCACTACGCATCATCGTCAAGTTATGGAGCTGAGAATAGTCTCTTTGACCTTTCCATGGGTAATGGGAGGGGCCCATACAAACGGAAAAGCCCTGGGATTCCTGCTATGAGCGAGAGGAGCAGCACAAACAGATATTATTCGACTGGAAGTTCATCTGGTGCATCTTCTTTGTCAGAGATAAGGCAGGAGAAGTTAACTTTAGATGCTCCGCAAAATCACTGGGAACCTTTGACAGCTCCTCCCAGTTACAGAGCCAGTCACCTTTCAATTGGAGGTGAGAGCTCTGTTAGGAATGTAAGAAGCCGATCGGCTGTAGACTTGGAGTCCCATATGCCAGGTCATTACTCTTACCATCCTAGCTCAAGTAGACCTCCAGTCGATCATCCGGGGTACTTAGATCACACCAACCAGAACTCAAGTGCTCCCTTACCTGAGTGGACTCCATTACACCTTTCTGGTGGTTCCCATGGGAGAATACTGTCTAATAACATCAGCCATGAGAGTGGTCACTTCTTTGCTGGAAGCCATGGTACCCCTGCTTCGGGAGAGCTTGCTGGATACCATCAGGAACACATTTCTAGCAGAAACAATGTTGCTCCTCCAAATATGCATAATATTCCCTCACATACACGAGGAGTTCGTAGTGGTTATACCCACAGATCTGCTCCACATAGTAGAGTGTCTGCGGGGAATGTGCTTATGGGCCATATGGTTCCTCCCAATGAGGACCGGCAGCGAGTTGGGGAGAGCCATTCTTCTGGACATTTAAGACCATTTGGCCCCACTGGATGGCGAAATGGAGATAGGAATGGCAGACCAAGGTTGTCTTCTGAGAGATACCGTCTGTTTTCCGAGGATACCAGCACCCATGGCCGCCTGACACCTGAGGTATGCAACTTTTGATGTTCCCTGTCCATTATTTCTACGTTTTTATAAGCTGCAACAACTATAATGAATGTGAGGAGTAAATTGACAAGGTCTCCTTCCAAAATTTGCTTATGCTGGAATTATTTTGCTTCGAGGAGAATGAGTTCCTTGTTTCACTTCCCACACAACTTGTTAACAAGAAGGAAAGCCCTCCTCACTTCCAGACTATTCTATCCAAACAAAGAGTTGGTTATTATTTGGTAGTTGATACATATAGTTTCATTTTTTAGATGCTGTTTCTTTTAGGTGATCAGTCGTAAATGAAACATGTTAAGCTTGGGCAGGATTGTCTTTGAGATTAAAACCTTTGTATGGTTAATGATTCAACAATGAGAAATCTATGTCGAGTAATATATTTGTCATGAATATATTGTGGTGGGTTATAGACAAATTTCCGTCTGAATTTATCGTGGTGTGGTATAGACAAAATCCCATGCATGCTAGATTGCGAGATGACTTAATTGCCTGTACGCGCTGTGCTTATTATTTTTTTAAAAGCGAGTAAGGAGACCAGGAAAAAAAAGGAAAGGGTTATACAAAGCGAGTATAAATGTATATTTCATTCTCACTTTTCCTTTAATCATGCTGGTTGGATTTAATTCGTTTCAGGGACACATGATTGTTGATCGCTCTTTCTACGGGAACAGGAGTATGTTGGATCATCATCGAGACATGCGGTTGGACATAGACAGCATGAGCTATGAGGTTCCTTTTGCTTGTCGGGATTGCACTTCTATTCTTGTGCTTTTATACGTTCTTTTCTAAACTAGCCGTTATTTTTAAACAGGATCTGCTTGCACTTGGGGAGAGGATTGGAAGTGTGAATACTGGGGTAAGGGAAGATCTGTTACAAAAGTGCTTGACAGAGAGTGTGTATTGTTCATCAGATCAACTGCAGGAGGAAGGAAAATGTGTTATTTGCTTGGTACAGCTCTCTTTCTGTTCATTGAGCATTCTAAGTAGCTATAATGATACACTTGCTTATAACTCTTGAAGTGAGTGTTTTTCGTGATAGTTGATAACGTAGTAATCCCCTCCTTTGAATATACTCCCTCCATTCCACTTTTATTGTCCTCTTTTTTCCAAATTTTTTTTCAAATTAATTGTCCTCTTTCTAGATTTGGTATGCTAAAATGGGTGGACTACCACTATTACCCCTAATCTTTAACTACCCCTTACTCTATCAAAATAACATTGTCACCATTCTTCTTAATTAGAGGGGTAGAGTAGTAATGTTGCATCTATTTCTTAAATCTTCCCAAGTAGGACGGTAAACTTGGAATGGAGGGAGTAATACATTTGTTTTTGGACAATAGTTTTGAGAGATGCAAAATACATGAGGAGTTTGAGGCCTACACTCAGATAAGGATTAAGTAGTTTTTAGTTCGTTTATTTCCCAAAATGGAAAGGTAGTGAATTGATTTGGGAGTCAAAGAAAGGACATGTGGGAATCCACATGAACAAACAGTGAAGTAGTTAAGTAGATGCATTATCACCTATACTAGCTTGCTCTACTAATTGAAGAGAGTTTAGTTGACACCTAGGTAGCACGGACACTCCTCCTAACTAGCCAGCCGTCCCGTGTTCGATGCCATATCGGACACCCGACACTCGTCGGACGATGTGAAAGGAGAATTAGTTATAGTCAAGGTCAAATTTTACCTTCACTTATTTAGATTAGATTTAATATCAAATACATTACAAAAATAAAATCATACGTTATTTATAACCATAAAATATATATTTTATTAAATTTAAATAGCGTGTCCCGTGCCCTAAATTTCAAGGGATGCCGTATCACGTGTCCGTGTCGGTTTTGGTGCTACCTAGGTTGGCACTCTTTCAAGGGCATTCCTATTTGTTCACGTTTTCACATTATTAAGAACTTGTTTTAACCTGCCAATTATATCATACAATTCTCTTATGCCTGCCTATTTCATGAGAAAATACATCCGCTGATATTTTTAAAATGATCCGAAGTATCTGGGACAGAATCTGCACTGCACCGTTTACTGGTCAAATAACACCCAGAGACTTAACTTGTAAGCGAAATACTAGTACTTGTTTTGTTGCCTAATAAATTCATGGGATCTTGAAATTTTCAGGAATTATATGCTTTTGTTAGATTGCCAAAAAAAGCTGAAGTTCCTACAAAATTGTATCTCTTTGTTTGATTGCCCATCAAATTAGCAAATTGGTTGTGTTGCTATTAGATGCATAAGCTATGGTCTCTCCCAATTGAACTCTAACCAACTGCAAATGCAGGACGAGTACCAGCATATGGACGATGTTGGGATACTGAAGGCGTGTGGCCACGATTACCATGTGAAATGCATCAAGAAATGGTTATCAATGAAGAACTCGTGCCCCATCTGCAAGGGTCCGGCTGCGCCCGACGATACAAATGGCTAATAAATTGAAGCATATATGCATGCACGTAGAAGTTGCCCTATTCTTTGTAAATATGTTTAACACGTCCTCTAAAAGAGGAATCTCAGGTAGGCATATTAAGACTACGCTTAGGGGTCGTTTGATAGTAGCTTATTTATGTGTTTAAATGCGACCTTTGTGTTGGATCCTATATTATAATGCTATCTGATAATTATTCTGTTTGAAATACGGCATTGGTTTCCCTAGTGATACGTCATTATGCTTTGGATACAATTTATGGCAAGTATATAACAAACAGTTCAGTGTATTCCAAGACGATGGTTGGAATTTCTATTCCTAGTCAAAATAATATGAAGAGGCCCGCGAAGTTACGAGCCTGTGACATCTGGTTCCAAGTTTTTGGTAGCTAAAGATCTGTTTCTGGTAATTAGTAAGAAGAAAGTACAATTAGTAAGTTTCTTGAGAAACTGTCTCTTGATAACTATTGAGATAGACATTACAGTTGAATTAACACAAGTACAAAAAGTAGTCACCAACCTTGGTCTTGAACGCTTACATCACGACTCAGATTGAGACTCGAACGCAGATCCCGACTCGTAATCACCAACCTTGGTCTCGAACGCTTCTCCATTTAGAAACTAGTTCGGACATTTGGCTTTGGGCATTGAAATAATATTGATTGTTGATTATGAGTGTAACTAGGAGTCTAGGAATGTATTTCATGCTCACCATTTTGTGAATTATAGTTTTCACATTTTGAGCCAAGACTATACAATAGAGTAATATTAAAATCTATTTTCCGAATTGTGATCTGCAAATTTTGGCTACCTTGGATTTGAAATCCTGTTTCCGCCATGACGAGTGATTACCCGCTCACAAATATTCAACGCTAGAGTTGCACTCAACAATTGTACAAGACGTTACATGAATTAGCTGCTCTTTTAGAAAGGATTCAACAATACAATCTCTCACACAATAAACTTTACACTGTACAGGCGTACAGCTGGTCCCAAATTTACAATCCACAAAATAGGCAATTCAATTAGACATAGAAGTTGTCAATATACGATATCAGATACAGAGTAATAGACACAAAACCAATGAAGGGGAATTGAGAACTAATGACGACCCATGGACTGTTCTCCAGGTGGAATCATCACCACAACTTGCTGAGTGGTGAAACCTGGGTGTGGCAACCTACGACGAATCTCTCGGCCTTCTTGGCAAAGAGAACACGGATGACAGAACACATGGGTAGCAAAATCACAAGCCATTTCACACTGCTCCCTTTGTACATCATCCTCCACAAAGCTTCCACCGCACCCACAGTGCCGTGTAAGAGCTTCACAACTTCCCTGTTCGTCAATTGCAAAAATTGCCAACAGTCAGTCACAATACTTTGTTTCTAAACAGAACAAGATGATGTCAGTAATTGAATCAAAGCCTCAAAGGTATAAGGAAAGTTGAGAACGAGACATTTAAGTTACCAGACCACAAAAAAGGGTTCCAAAAATTAGGAATACAACTCTGAACCAAAGAAGAAGGCCCTTGTTATTTGGTAAGGGGTTCATAAAGGGAATTAACAGTCTTAATTCTGTCAAAGGAATATAGGACTGGGACAAAGTCACATAACACCACCCCTAGCCAAAAGCTCCACAAATGTAAATGCTCATTAGAAGAAAGGTTTCCTAATCCGTTGCAATATATAATATGCACTATGTGATACACTCTTAATAACACGCATTAATCCTAGAGACTATGTTCAACATGCGCTCACACGAGAACTTTACCATCAGACAATAAGAGTTGAGAAACTTGCCTCAAGGTTGAAACTCCGACGAATTGCAGTACGGGTTGAATATGAAAACCAGGGGGCCAAACAGTTCCATCCAAAAAAAGAATTTCCAATCAGGTATAGGGCAGTGTATGTCATGCAATGATTGGTAAAGCTCCCAAAGGTTGATCCAAGTCTCTCAGCATTAGTTCCATAGAGCACGCATGGAGCGACACTTCCAAGAAGACCTGATTACTATCATTGTTAGAAAAGAGATGGTGTAAAGAATAATACTAACATGAAAATCAATCAATAAACAAATCGACAAAGAATTAACACGGCACTTTTGTGACACTCCTAATCCTACACAAGAAATCCCAAGAGCTGGTTGGGCAACAACTCATTCAACTTAAAAAGAGAGTTCAATGTGACCACACACAAGTCACCGATAATTGGTTTCAGAAGAAATTAGGTTTCACAGATTCTACAACAATCAACTTGGTTGCCAAAAGATGAATATGACCATTCTTATATAGGAAACACAATTTGAGCTTATCCAATGTACATGACACTTAGCTTGTAGTAGTTTGTAGTCATGAGGTCACATACTTCCAGCAGTTCAAAGCAGTACATATGAGCCATCACATGGGATACGATGGAGGAGTTTAAAGATACATCTATACTTTGTCGAAATAGGTAATGTTTATCAACATAGGCTAGGGTCAATAATTATTAACAATGATGTCTTAGAGAGTAGTAAGCCTACATCAAGACTGTCAAGCTCTGCTATAAGTTTGTTAAATAGGTTAGAGAATTCGAGAAAGAAAACTTTTACACTTTTCTAAGCTATTCCCCAATTGACAACTCTCATCTATCACCCGATTTTGAATGATAGGCAATAGACACCAGATTGCCTGTCTGTCAACATAGACCTCAAATATATACTTGCTCCAATTTCTATATATTTTTTCGTTCTTCAAAGTGCTAGTTTGACCAACAATTTTACAAAAAAAAAAAAAAAAAAAAAAAAAAATTGAAGAAAATTACTAGACGTGCATTGTTATTTTCCAGGCTAAAAAAGCTTTCCGAAAAATGCACATATATAGTGATATATTTTGAGACATATTTAAGATTTATTGAGTGTATCCAAAAGTGAGAAAGTCCAACGTACAAGAAAAGAGGGAGTATTATTGTTTTGCTATGGGATATAATTGAATATATAAAAATGGCTTGCAAATCCCTTGGCATTAAGGTTGTCCAATTTTTGGGATAGAGCCCTTATGGCTCTCTAGGAAAAGAGAGTACAATCGATGCATCAAAATTTCAAGCGGGAGATGCTGGATAAGCACTACCGCAATGGGCTACTCATAAGGCTGAAAGAAGCCTTATACACCATGAATCTGATAATTGATATAGCCAATCAAAGGCAAATCGCAATTCCTAGGCACACCATCTATCTAGCTTGCCTATTCGCTTTACTTTTCAGTTTTCAAACCTAACTGACTGGATCCTAGATAGTGTTTCTCTTGACGCTCCTTGGTGTTTTCGAAAGTTTAGCACCATTTGTCTACCTGCCTTATTTGTTTCCTTGGACATCAACGTTTTCACAGTACACTCGCATTCAAATTATCGAAACCAAATCATTTTTAGTTTAGGAACAAGGATGTTTCCAATCCCACTTCCATTCACATAGAATTATTTGAGTTCCAAAGATTTTTCTGATAATTACTGGATTTATTTGAAAAACACATTTCCTTATTCACTACCATATTCCAAAATGAATTAATTTGGATGCAATTAGCATTAACAAAGACTACATAAACAGTAAACACAAATCCCAAATGAAGCAGAACCATAAACCAATTACTCGGGATAACAAATAATCGGAACAAAACGAGTAAAAAAAAGATAGGAAAGGAAGAAAAAAAGACTTACAAACTTCAAGATCGCTGCTAAAGAAAGCATCCTGATTGCCAAGACAGGAAAAGAAACCGGAACTCCAAGGGGCACGGCCCATGATAGGCTGACCCACCACAAGGCCATCAGCGGTCCAACCATAGGTTTGGGGGTCCGTCATTGGAGGAACTGGGTGTTGTTTAGAAGGCAGCGACGGTGGGGCGGAGAATTGAGGTCCCTGTTTTTGGCTTGATTGGGGTTCATGAGTTTGGGAGTTGTCGGTGGGCAAAAGGGGGCTTGATTCTTCATCTTCTTCAGGATTGCTGGCCATTGTTGTTGTTGAATTGGAAATCTGGGTTTTGTTATTGAGAGTCGAACGGAAAGATGAGAATTATGATGAATCAAGTTTATTTATGAGAAAGAGAGAGGAAGTCGCGACGCGTAATGAAGACTCTCCAGGAGGAAACTTAAGGCGGAAGTTCGAAAATATGGACTAATGGTAGACTGGTAGCCTTTCTTCGAGCATACGATGTGCGATCAACTTTCAAAATAGGGATATTCTAATTATATGCCTCAATTTTTTGACTTTCTACATGCTACCCTCACGCTTTTAAAAACATACATGATACCCCTAATTGTTGTCATTATCACTAAATGTACCCCTAAACTTCATTTTCCGTCAATTAAACTCAGTTTTAGGCGTTAAGTGATTACTTGGACGCGTAACCAAGCTTGTCATTTATCATCCCATGACATAAGGACTATATTAGGCTCCATAAAACATCAAGTTATTCTTCTATCTGGAGATGGTCAACACCTTCCCCGTGCTCCTTTTCCATTCCTCTCTTCCACAGTTCTACTCTACGCACACCGAGGCCCATAACCGCCACCCATGATCCACATCTACTCTAACCATACCCATCTCCCATACCCGTGTAATACCCGTCTCCGTTTCCCTTCACCTTGCCCTCTAAGAAACCCACAACTCCAACACACAAAGCCCGCAATTGTTCTCACCTCAAAAACCCTACACGAACACCACCCCAACACTCCTCTATATATATACTCCCCTTCCTCCACCCATTAAAACCCTTAACACCCTCCTTATTAAACTTGCCCCTGGAAGAAATCTGATAGGTCGTCGCTAACCTATGCAAAAATACCCTTTGGTACAACACTAGTAATGTAGTATTAAGGGGTCGAATCCACAGAGAGCTCGGTAGTTA